>NBIV01000345.1:0-60373 GCA_003194525.1 Gracilariopsis chorda
ACCAGTCGCGGACGCATGTAGAAGAGGATCAAACTTTTCTGATGAGACATGAGCGTCCACCTTACCACTCTATATAGGCGCTGAGTTGGAGGACCCGGTTGATGCCCGGCTTATTTGAGCAGTTTGTGCTGTATTGGAGTTGGCGATATGAGTACAGCAAATTCTGATCTGGAATGGGTGCTATCGGTACATCCCCGTTACGTGTTTGGAGCCTCAATGCGGTACCCACAGTTTCAAACTCCGTAAGAAGTGGTCTGAGTAAAAGAGAAATGCCACCAAGAAGTATTCAGGCCAAACTGGGCACTGCTCTTTGAAGGTGAAGAAAACAAACAGGAAGTTGATGCCCTCGCCCGAGAAGGGAGCTCTTTCAGAAAGGCGACTTCAGAGGGTTTCTTGTTCAAGATTTCACTCCTCTAGAAACGCTTTATTTCTTTGTAAGCCAGGCAGACAACCAGAAAGCCTAATTCTGAAGGTTCGAAAACAGTAACGATGATCTCCTCGGTGTACGTGAAGGCCATGAGAAGCAATCCGATAATTTGCACCCGCAGACATTACTGAATCCATAGTGCAGAATTCGAACACCAAATAGATAGAGAAAAGCTTCAGGCACTTGGAGCTACTTTGATTGCGGAAATGGCAGTGTACTCGTGCCAAGCTTAGATGACTTGGGAAACCGTAAGTCCCTGGTTCGCATTTTTGAATGCTTGGCTCATCTTCGAATAGCTGGGGGTCGCCCGATGTGAAACTGCGTTTAAGGGCGTTGGACGTTATCGTGTCTACGGCGGTCGTGATGTGCACGTGCCCATGATTCAGTAAGATTTTTTTTGAACACCAAAGAATACGGATATGGAGTTCGCATGCTCAGTCATAGACCAATGAGGATGGAAACAGATGGGCAGCGCTGTAGATCCTTTCAGTTTCTGAAACGATTATGGCGGAAGAACATTTCGCCGCTCTTACCTTATTTGGTTGGGAATTGCTCTAGTCGAGGAGGGTTAACATCCGTCGATACACGGAAAGTGATATATCTTCATCCGATGAAAATGTTGCCTAAGCATCCTCTTCTATGCCTGTTATTGGCCATTCGGACTTCATACGTTGTGGAAGGGAAAATCATCCAGAATCGCAACGAGATGGTTACGTATGCGCTGCGTTTTCGGAGCGATTATATGCGAAATGGCAGAAAAGGGGTTCTACCGGAAGAGCATTGCTTGTAAAACACGGAAACTAGCCACGATTTCGGAAGAGATATGCACCACCTTCGCCTGTTGCACTTTGTAACTGAAGCTTACATGCGAGTGCTTGACAGTGAGAATGAGGGTGCGACAAAAATGCTATATCAGAATGGACCAATTTGCGACGGAACGCGGCGTTCAACTTTGTACAGATCTACAGGGAGGGTGGGGATATCAAAATGACTGGCGCAATCTGCAATGAATACTTTGTTTTCTGAAGCGGTGCGTTGAAGCAGGTAAACAAGGCTATACGCAAAGCTCTATGCAGCACTCCAGTGGTTCATGAGATGATAAGTTTACGTGAGATATTGGGGCTGACCACTGTTGCGTGCAGATGCGGCATTGTGCGCTGAGGTTCGACACAGCGCTGTAATGGCTAGTGAAATAATTGCGGTTTCAGCGGCAGCAGAGGATGATAACGACGAAGGGCAGAGACAAGCTGTAGAAGGAATTTATGACAAGATGCGGGCGTTGAAAATAGTAGGGGTTCAAGAGAAGTAGAGCATAGCTGATTAATGCCGTTGATTGATGAAACTGAGAACTAGACGGAAGAAGTAAGGTGAGTGCGAAGGTGGAGATGACTTAAGGAACGACTTCATCGTTGATGTCAAAGAAGACCTCACTGCGGTTAAGATCGTCTAAGCCTGTAGGACGAGAAATCATGAGTGGCTTTGCAAGACGACTAGAAGGTAGATCATCCGAGGTGGAATCACTCTCGAATCCTTTTTCCCACTCACTATCACTATCTGAAGTGCCGCCAAGATGTTGCGGATGGGGATAGTAATCATGGAGACGCGAGGCGTCACCGCTACCATGGGAGGAGAGAGTTGTTAGATGATGTGCCATGGTTTGTCTTCTCAGCATTCTTTTACGATTCTTCTTCTCCTTTCTGGTGGGCTCTCTCTTGTCACGTTTGCGCTTGCGAAGAATGATCTCCACTTTGAAGCGGATACATTCATCGCCAGGAACGTTGGGCATGCGGATGCAGGATATGGTGGTTCCGGCTTTGATATGCTCTACTTTGGAAAGTTTGTTGCCTATGTCGTGGTATCGACGGATGATTTGATCGTCCAGTTCGTTGGGTGGTTCTTGTAGACAGAGGGAGTAGGGAACGATTTGACGTTGATTGTTGTCGTTGAAGATTGCTGGACCACCTAAGGGGATGAGTTCGACAACGATTTTGTAAAGGCCATCTGCAGGAACAGTATAACTTGCTGAGCCATGGTCGAAACAAGGATGTGTATTGTCTTCAACGATGTCGCGTTCGATTGCCCACCCTTTTACTACGGTCTTCTCCGCGGACGGTGGTGGGGGGTTTGTACTGGACAGTGGAGCGCCGAAAAGTCGCAAGCGGCTTCCATTGGAGGAGCTGAAACTGCTGGTGAACAAGCCTTTCGAAGAGCGGGAGTGTGTGTGGGGGTGAAGGGTGGAGATTACTAAGATGAAATCAGAATAGGATAGAGAGGTGATGGAAGGAAGGCAGTTCATTGAATGTGTGTTGTGCTTATCAGGGCGTGTGTTTGTACGTATGAGTTACATCCATGCACGAATGCGGACTACGAGGGACGCGAAGGGGCAAATTTTGGTCCCGAGCCGCAGGGGTACAGTACCAGTTTTCCCTTCGCGTGACCCGCAACTGCGCGAGTTGTTGCGCGAGTTGTTCGATATAACGTGCTTATCGCACTGTTTTCCAACATGTAGCCAATCAACAGCAAAGTAGGAATGGGTGAGAAATGGCTAAAGAAAAGAGATCGAAATCAAAGGACCGATATCGATAACATCATCGATGGAGTGAGATAAGCATGGAACGTTGAGTTATGCGCGCTGGTTAGGTGCTATGAAGCAGGAATCAAGGTGGAAATACTTTACGTGCATGGCTGTGCTTGAAGGTGGCGCGGGCGGTTATGGGGAAGCGGCGTGACAAGACGGCGAGCCCTTTTCTCTTCAGGCGGGCTACAATGTCCGCGCATTGCAGGCGCGGCCAGACGATGCCGCAGACATTGACCATTGGCAGATTGCGTCCCGTTGAGGCACGTCGGCCACTCAGATTCGCACAAGTTGACAGACCATGCATCGTGCTTGCCCACGGCGATACCGTCGTTGCTGTGATGCACCTTCCAACTCGTGGCGCACGCGTTCCTCTTGCTGTACTAGACACTTTGAGCCGTGACTTCTCACCATCTTAAATGACAACGGTACGTAGCTTTAGAATCTTTCTGTTCCGTTTCGTTACCGTTGGTACTGTTTGCCAAGGGTATGTCAACTTTAAGAATTGTCTCGCCAGTTTAGAACGCACGACGCCCCACTCCACCACTGCCATAGTTTTATAAACCCGGCCACTTCGTTCGAGATACTATCATAGTATCCCGGCCGCGCGTATCAGAAGAGTTTCCATTCCATTTATCGTCGCTATGTCATCCAACAAAACAGTTCCCGGCCCGCCAAGATCTTCCTCGGCGGTCAAGCGTCTCGCCTGCACAGAAGAGGGTTGTGACAAAACTTTTACTAGCAGACAAGGCCGAAAGAGACATATGCGCATGCATACCGGTGAGGAGCCGTACTTTTGTTTTGATTGCGAGAGGAGCTTTAAATGGAGGAGTGGTTTGGTACTCCATAGGCGTCACACGGACTGTTCTCCCTTCGCTTATGCGTTTATCCGTCGCAACGAACAGCGAGCAAAGCCTCCGAGACAGGCTGGCCAAACTGCTCCACCACCCGATATGAGAGGTGAAATAGATGCCTTCGTCACACAGCTTCAGCAACAGCAGGTAAATCTTTGGCATGACGCGGACCAAACACAGAGTGCCGCTATAAATGCTGCTCTCTTGCGCCAGCAGCAAATTCACCCAACCTTGCAAGAGCAACAACGGATTCGTCAACAGGACGAGATCGAACGCCAACAAGGAAAGCAAGGTTTGATTCAAATACAAAGACAGTTCCAGCTCTCCCCCCAAGAGCAGCAAGAGCAGACTGTCCAGTCTTTTACACCCCATGTCCTTGATTCAAACAACTCCGCTCAGCCTGTTTATGCCACCCAGGAAGGCATGTGCAGCTATTCAACACCGCAGCCTGCCACGGAGTCTCACAGTGTTCACCAAATACCGCAGCAAACTCATGCATACATTGGGTACTCGGAGCCCGCGACATCAAATCGCGAACAGCTCTACTACGCAGAGCCCGAAAACTACGAGGCACTCCCAATCTCGTACATGCGACCAACTCTCCCTGGATTGCACCATGAAGTTTGGAGCACACAAGCTTCTTCGCAGAGCAATGCCCCAGATACACGTTGGTGGCAAGGTGAAGATCGAGAGATTTTTGACGGTTCAGAAGACGCCCATGCTGCGAATACGGGCAATGAGTTCCATCTGGACCCAAACGATGACATTTTTGCTGCGTTACAAGATCCCGATGCGGACCCTCATGGCCAGATGGATATCAACTTTGGCTGCAATCAAGAGCTCCTAAACGATGACTTGGGAATAATAACAGATGCAGTGCAATGGGGCAATGGGGGGAGAATGATGATGAAACATGGTTTACATTAACCGACAGGTCAGTGCTGCAGTGACACTGCCGTTATCTAGAACCATTGATTGTTGGTCGCCTTTGGGCTGTTGTAAAGACAGATCTTTAATGTTTGGGAAAGGAAGAGGTGGAGGTTAACAAACTATCACCAAGACGTCAGCAGAGCTGAGATCCTACAGGACGATCCAAAAGATACATACTGTTTCCGGGAGTGGTGGGCGGGTAATTTGAAGTGCTAGAGGATATCGTACATCGAACACGATGATACCGTAGCTGATCAGCAGAACAACAACACGATGATACCGTACTTGATCAACAGAACAACAACGAAAGATCGCCTTTGCGGATATGGCGCCTGCCGAATGTCTTGTAGCCCTTCACAGCCAAACGTGGCTCCGATGAATCCACTTCTGCAGTGCCCTGGAATATTCAGCGTCTCTGTCATTGTAGTAGTGCTCTTACACAAACTATCCGCAACTGCTCGTAGACTTTCTAAGGGAGTGTGGTTGTAATGACATTAGATGAACTGATGCCAGGCAATTCTCTTACAACATACTTCAAGAAGGGATCCCGTTCTCGATCTATGAGCGATCGCCCCATGTCAATCGATTCTAAGATTTTTGGCAATCGGTCACAGGAAACTGGCTCGTCCTTTTTATTCGTGGGCCTTCGGCTACTCTTGACCGCCTGTCGGGTGGGCTGAAGTACAGAGGAAAGTGTTCCTGCAAAATGAGTGACATTCTTAACACTGGGTTAGAACCCGGTCTTTTCGGGTGTATCGGTCATCTTTCGTTGATTCTGCCCGAATTAAGCAACGGCTTGTGTGGACCATGTACTACTGGCGTCTCGCCACTGGGGGGATTACATTAGCGATGCCGGGCGCGTCACCGCGAATCCCATTTCCACACATGCGCCGTAGCTTTCTATCTCCGCATACCTCACAGACCTTCCGGTTTGCATACAAACGAACATGATGGGATGACTAGTAAGTGTACTTGATGGCGAAATTAAGTTGGATATGGACATAGTCATTATGACTGCTACCCCAAACCATGCACAAAGTAAACTTTTGGGGACAATGAGCTTGCACATAGCCGAGAAGAACAACGAAATCTTTAGACCTTGCCCGGAGGTAACCCACCGTCTCCGTCCTGCTCTTCAGACGCTAATGTTTGACGATCTGTGGGCAGAAAAGGCTTACAAGATGCAAAAACGACGTCTTGAAGAGTCTTTAAGTTCCTCTTCAACAACGCAACACCAGTGCCGAGGTCCAGTCGATGTCAGAAACGATATAGAATTTTGCCAAATGTCCTTGTTATACGGATCTGACGTGATCTTTTCTGTCATTGCTACTATGTGCTCATACGCCGTTCTCCCTCTCGCAACCAACTGAGTCTGAGTTGCGAAGAGGCATGACACAAAAAGCAGCTATTACTACATGTACCAACACCAAACATGATTCCCACGGGGTAGCTTCTCATCAAAACAGCAAGCGAAGGGGATGTCATTGCCACGCGAACGACAACAGAGATGAAAACCATTTGCACTATAAGAGTTGCAAGTACACCTAGCAAAAACTGTCTGCTCGTATTGAGACCGATAGAGTTGTTGAGCCACGAACACTCATGGTCAAACATTCGCACGCAAACATCTCGCTCCGACGCATGCATTGATCGTACAGGCTTCTCTGTTAAACATGTGTAGCAATAAGCAGATGGCAGTAAATCAATGTCTTTGTCATTGTCAACACACTTTTGAATGTAGCGCACCAATGTATCACAGGTTTCTCTCGTAAGATCGTCTGCATTTTTAAACACTGTGGTGAGAGGGCATGCAACGCTGATAAACAACAAAACGTGAGCTACGACAAGGGATGGCAAGCTTATGAGCCTGGTTCCAATCGTGGGCTGCCAGAACTTGGCATAAGAAATTGCGAGAATAGTATAATAGAACAGAACAGAACAAGACCGTAGCGCGCTGGATGCTTTGCGCGACCTCGTGCCGCCTGTGCAGTGCCCAAGAAACCTTCACGCAACTCTTGCTCTAATCCGTGTACCAACCTTGAAGATGTTGGTACGCGAATTAGAGCAAGAGTTGGTTGAAGGTTTCTTTTGGAACGGCGCTAATTGGTAGGGCGTGTTTCCTAGGACATCTGTGATGGAGGCGTCTGCACCAGCATAACATGCGCATTGGCTACCAAGTGATGATTCCTCTGCAAAGCTCTGTGTAGTGCTGTGGCACCCTGCGATCGACGGCATCTATATCGGCTGCATGAACAACTGCAAGGCAAGTGACGCAGTGATGGTGACCATAATAAGCGGCCCATAGCAGTAGCGTGTGAGATTAATTGTCGACAGTACGAGCCAGTACAGGCCATTTGGAAAGAATGAGAGGCAGAACGGCTACCCTTCCATACTGCGTTGCATATGTTGGTGCGTCGTATCCATTGGCAACACGAAATGAACAATCTGCCCCGGCATCGAGCAAAGCGCTGACATTCTGCAAAGGCGCTGACACGTACGCCTAGTGCAGGGGGGTGGGTATGCTGCAATTGTGGGGGATTGGAAGACAGGCAACCAAGCCTCGTAGCGAAGGGTAGAGGAGTGGCAAGAAGTGCAGCTGAGGCCAATGGCGCCCAATGCAGCGGGGTGTGACCTTCATCGTCGGACTGCAGGAGCTGCTGGGGGAGAGCAGGATCGATGAGCCGCGGAAGCAACGAGGGTCGGTCGCCTGCGCGGATTAAGGCGGTCAGGGAGGGGAGCTGTTCCGTGGCGCCCGTGGCGGTGCGCAAAGACGGTGGGCGGACGCGGTCGCGGTTGCGAAGAGCTGCGCGCGGTGGCAGAGAACCAGCGCGGAGCAACGCTAACGGTGCCAACGCTACAGCGTACTGTACTGTTGTGAAGAGATCGTAATTAGCCATTTGGTAGGACTGGATACAGTTGGCAGGAATCTACTCTACAGGCGAAATAAAGAGCACAGGTGCTCGCAGAGGTGACTCCTTCTCTGCCCTCTTTTTTTGCTCTAGCTCCTCAACTATTTATACCTATCGCATCTAACTACGCGTCCTTTGCCGGTATGGATTCAACAAGCTATTGTGTTGCATCTTCGATTCGGAGTTCCGTCTATCCCGATTTGGTATCGTGGATAGGCGGATGTCGCAGCGTAGCTATGCCTCACATTAGGTCATCATGGAGCTTGTTGCTGATAACGACTGGTGGTTGCGACGTGCTGGTGGTTGTGGCGTGCTGATGTTTACGACGTGCTTATGGTTGCAGCTTGCTGATGGTCGCGGTGTGCTGATGGTCGCGGTGTGCTGATGGTGGCGTTGTGCTGATGGTTGCGGACGTGTTTTCGCTGTGTTTGCTTTGCTATTGCTGAATGTCAATTGCTGAATTGCCTTTCTTTACTTAGTTCGCGTATTCGCTATTATCTGCTTATTAGCGTCGCTTAGGCTATTTTAAACATTGTCACAACTGTACCTAACTCACCTTGTATGACGTCGCGTCGCGGGACTGCCGAGCATCGCCTGCTGGCGCTGCAAAAGGAGTCGCTTCAAGCGGCCCCGCCCTGTGCCACGTGTTGCTTTCTTTTCAGCCACATCGTACTTGCGTTTGGTTTTGATCTGAGCATCAATTTGCGTATGAGATGGCATCGCCATTACCGACTGGCCCCAGCGCGATCCTCCGCTCCAAGTGCGCGCTTGCTGTTCGGTACCGTTGGTACACTCGTAGCACCGAATCGGTACCAACGGTAGCGGCTTTCCAAGCCCCGTCTGTTCGAAGGCAGCGAGCCGGCTTGAACCCAGTATGCACTGTGCCACACGTGAACTATACCGGAAGGAATGAGATTCTGCAGACGCCGAGGAAGTGGTCGCGGCCACTGCCGTGGTTACAGTCACGGCAAAGACGAGTTCAACGACCATGTTTCTATGCAAGCTCCAGCAAGTGAATTCTCCGGTGATGCTTCCGCTTTGCAAGCCCATGTAAACTCAATCAAGCGAGTGCCGTACCCAGCTTACAAGCCACTGCTGGAAATGTGGCAGCTACTTTTGAATATCGCTCTGCACATCGACTGTATACAGGCTGACCCATATGCCCTACCCAGTCGTGCTCGCGCCGCAGTTCCCCTTGCGGCCACCAACTTTTCCACAACGTGCTATAGAAACCATTTTCTAAGGACACCTACCCACACACGCTGCTTTTGCGGATACCCGATTCTGGCCTTATCCTCCCTGCTGTGGACTGGAAACGGAGGAGGCGCGCGAGTTCAATCAGACACCTGTCGGTCTCTCTAACTTTACGGCGCCTGCGAGCCCTCTTATAGGGCTCCTGGGTTGATACTGCTACCTAAAGACTCGTCAGCACGCACACCCAATTGCGTAGGTGTGCGTCAGTTTGCGTGTGTGTGCACAAGCGTGCGTAGGCGTGCATCACGCCAATATAGACTATGCTAACGTTATTATCTCGAGAGGGGAGCACGCTTTGAATCCGTTCGAATTCTGTCCAGGCGTTGAATCGCACTGGACTGTAGAGTGCATCACGACACCTGCTCAGGTCGTGACAGGCGGCCTCGGCCTTCCAGCACGACATATTCTTGCCTTCTCAGAGAGCGCTCTACCAAACTGGGTTCATCTCTCACAAGGAAAGTTCTCGAACGTCTTTCGTTGTTCTCCCCGTACGATCATTGCACCACATCATTGTTTTAGAATTAAAAGACTTTTAGTTGTCAGTAAGCTTCCGGTACATATATGGGTACTTTATACACAGTTTTATCTTTATAGAGCGTCGAACTGCTTGGGTTCTACGGAGATTTATTTTTTTGTTTGAGTTCTTGGCGGAAGGTGATGTTTGTTGCTCACCGTTTCCGTAAACAAACCAGAAATGTGTAAGGCTGTCATATTGCTGGTAAAAGGGGTGAATGTTGTTATAGTGATTGCACGTACAAATTGTATTTGCAGCTTTTCAACTTTTACTTCAATGACGGCAGCAGAAAGAGAACTGCCATCGTCATCTTGTTGTAAAACTCTCTGGAGGCAATGTATAAATAACCATGTGATTGCATGGTATTGTTGCTGAAGTCTCTTTGTTCTTGATTAACCCTTTTAAACCTGAAAGTAATTATGCCTACAATGCTATACATAAAAAGAAGCAAATCAACCACATTCACTTGTGTTTGAATGCTCCAATAGAGTTATGGTTCAGAATCATACAAAGAGTACAAACGATACCCTTCGTATAAAAGTTTCTTGATTACTTATGCCTCCATTGTTCATCTGGTGTGATTCTCTGCTTCAAAAGCAGTGGTTGGTGTCTGCGCTACTCGCGTCCTTCTTAAGCATAGCAAAGTCGGTGTCTTTGTCTCTTGCTGTCGTATCCCGGTGCTCTGTGCTTAATGTCGTGCAGGTAACTTACCCTTTTCGTAAGCTACGTTTGCTTGTAGTACTGCTTCTACTCGACCAAGCGTCATTGAGAGATTTCAACGCGTTTGTCAAAGTTAGTACTCCACGCCTATCGGTCTCCGCATTTTTTCTTTTCTCACATTGTTTCATTTCTAGAAATGCATCTTTGTATCACTTTTTTTCGTGCTTCTGGGTGGTTATAGATCGAAAGCCACCTTACCGGCTCTGTTGCTTGATTGATGCTTCAATCAAGCAACCGAGCGCTGCGCTTGGGATTCAAATTGCTCCCGTCTTAGTCACTGTCTTCCTGCCTACCCCTAACTCCGTTCGTACAGTGAGCGCCGCGTTCTCAGGTTCATGTTTTCTGCCGTTTAGTATGGTATTATTTCACTGGAATTATCCTCTTGTGCACAAAAAGTCTGTTGCAGATTTCTGTCCTGTTGTTGTTCTCTATTTTGCTGTCTTCGTGCTACACTCTGTGCTGAGTTTCGTATCTGTTTTACAACAGCCCTCTTTTCGCAACGGCTGTTCTGCACTGGCATTCAAAGTTTCCCAGTTTTACTATCGCTGTTTTGTGCTACTCTGGGTTGCGGGGTTTTGTGCTGGTTTGTAATTCTATTATCGACCTCATACTTGGAAGTTTATCGGAATTGTGGAAATACTTGTTGTATGTTTCATTTCGAGATTGATTTATCCGCACTACTGCGACTCTAACGAAGGTCTGTTGGTGATTTGAAACATCGTTTGAGTATTGTGTTGAACTCTGAAGACCCCTGTAATGTAATGCTTGACTACCGTACGAATCTATTCTTCGATAGGTGCAGTTTTGAAGAGGTTTACGTTTTCCTGTGCTGGTAAATGTGTTGGCTTGAAATCAAGTTCTATCGTTTCACACCAGTAAAAGCAGAGAATACTTTGGGAAGTACCTATGCGCGGTAGCTCAAGGAAAATACTACTCAGACGACACAATACGGTGCGATTAGTCATTCAAGCTGTACAGGCAACTAAGATGCACTTCTAGTAGGACATCTGGCAATGAGTGGTGAAGCAACGTCAAAGAATTGCGGTGCTGAGCTTGAGGAAAACTTAAGTGTCAACTTTATTGCTCCTCCAGCTATAACAAGCCATAATATAGACGTTGTTTGTATGAGATGTGGAGATACGCTCTTCTATTGGTTGCAGTTTGGCACCTCCATCCTGGAAAACGTGATTATCCAGTATCCATCAGAGGGTGGGAATCTTGAAAGTAACAACGAAGCACGGAAGAAATCTAACAGGACATGTATATACGAGAGTCACGGATTTCTGGGAAAACGAAACAGGATTCAGGCGCCACATTGTGTATTGGAGGATGTTCGAACGGTCTGGTTCGATCAAGCTGGTGCATGCATGGGATTGAAAGCCCAGTAACGTCTGAGGGTAAAAAAGCCTCGCGGGTGCAATAATAGCAGTAACCTAATTTATTCTCTTGCGCCGCGTGGTTAATCCCCTGAATGTGTCAGCTGAAGAAACAGCGCAGTGCACGTTAGAGCGTGTTTCGCTGTATATTTCCTTGTGGTGATAAAATGAAAACCAGTTCACATGAAAGCAAGCTTGACTTACATGCAACAGTACTTTTTATATCCTCCTCGCTTCCTTGAAAGAGAAAGAAGCTTGCATAAGTAGCAGTAAACGCTCTTTCTCTCTTTTATTTAGAGCAAGATATGCTGGCTGTTATTGACTTGGCTTCCAGAACTTGGCAAAGATGAATTGCCGCTCATACCAGAAAGCAGACGTAGGGACGCCTTTCTCTGCTTTTATTCCATGTTATCACTTACCAACTGCAAGATGATACGAGTGCCAACGTCAATGACAGCCGTTCCGCGTGTATTGATACACTTCAACAGTGAATTAACATTCAGTACGCAGGCATCTAAAACAAACGTGAGTATAATCATCGTAACTGTTAACATGTTTATGAGCTGGCGCGTGGGTGGGAGCCCTATAGGTGGTAGCAAAATAACTGACCATTGTTGTTGGGTAGGTACCCATCATATCAATCTACCCACACCTCTTTTGTGTAGGTTGCAGTCTGCTCATTGCGCTAGAATCCAAACGTAGTTGGTCAGCGCAACCCAAAGAGGAAACAGCCTCTTTGGGGAACCCGCCAGAAGAAGGCAAAATAAAAACCCCTACTCTAGTTCCATCTCTGGGGAATCGGGGGCATCCTTGTGAGAACTACCAAGGTCTTTGTGCCTGCTCTTTTCTCTAGTTCTGACGCCGCTACATCGCATCGACCGAAAGTGCTCTATCTACAGTTCTGACCATCAGTAGCCCACTCCTCCTTCCTCAGCGTCGCAGAAATAGATCGAAACTGGTCAAATCTAGCAATATCATTCATAAATAAATTATAAGCGACGATGAGAGACGGGATTTGTAACGTTGAACAACAGAGAGATTCATCGTCAGTCCATCGATGGAGGGGTGCCAAGCCATGTACACACATTTTAGAGCTTTCTCCGGGAGTGGGTACTGTTGGGGTTCCACCCAGGTCATTTGAGTAAAACGTGACAAATGATCGATCTCTGAAAACAATAAGCCCGGTCCTTTTTGCGAACCTTAGAAAAGAAGTAGATCCAGAACTCTTCTCATATACCTGTACAAGACGCCATTCCCCTTTGTCAACGTGACGTAAACTTTCGATTCCTTTTTGTAGGCCCGGACGATTGATGCCGTCCACATGACTAAACCTTACAGGTCCCAGCACTTTGCAATCGACATCACGCAAAATAGACAGTTGACGCGCAAGGACATGACGAGTGTAAGGTATCCATGACCATCAGGCGCTACACGCCAAGCGTCGGATGCAATTGCGTCTGATATGCCATTTGTGCGCACCATAGATCGGATGGCTTGCATTTACGAACACATTTGCCATCATTTTTTCTTTCAACTGCACCAGGAATACCCCGAGACAAGTTAGTGTACCTCTGCACCGGTTTGTGGCCATATTTGTTCCCTAGCCGATTGTCCTGGAAAGTTTGTAAATATGCATGGGACAACCCAACAACAGCAAAAAAACGTATCCCAAACTTCACGGGCTTTGATTTCATGTATGTTTGAGCTGCGGTTCGTCCCTTGCAGCGTATCGTACTATCATCAAGAGAGCTCACCCCAACCAGAACAGCAAGTGTAGCTACATTGCGCGCAAAATCTTCCAATAGTTGACTGCTATGCCTGAGCGGACAAGCTAATGCAACATTAAGATTGTATGTTGCATACGAACGTAGAGATGCCCTGATGCGTAGAAGATCATCCCTGCTCATTATGACGTTCGAAAATGGCACCTCCATCATTTCCGAGTGACACCAGTAATCTCGCAATCGATTTAGGCGATGCAAAAATGTTGCCAGTTCTAGTCCTATATATGCTAAAAGCTCTTCCATGCGAAGAAAATTCTTTCTTCCCTGTTCCGCAGTAATTAGTTTTTATTCTAAGCTCAAATGCACTCAAAATAGGAACAATTTAGAAAAACCTTGAGTAAACCAAGTTCTTGCCTATGAGCATATGAAAGTTTTTAAAAATTAATATCGCAAGGAGTAGACCACTTTAAGTGCTCCATTCTTTACAGTAAAGAACTGTTTTTAGTAATGTTCGCTGCTTGATACACCCAAGTTCTAAAACATCGTATGCTTCATCATATTTTTGTTGCAGATACACTTCTACGGCTTTTTCGGAGTTGCATTCACCTTCAATGCTACAAATGTCATCATTGTTTTGTGATGTGACCACAGCTGATACAGCGTACAGTTGAACACACATTTGGGACACAAGAACGCATTGGTCACTAGTTTTGGGGGTAGCTTTGCCCTTTCTAAAACATTAACATAGTACAATGGCATGAATATTTCAGTATACAAATTATATCTCTTTAGTCGATTGTGGTCGTCGATCTACCATTGAAGATGCAAAGCTTGTAAAGTCACTTGAAATATACTTGAAACTTTAGCAATCACGTTTATAGGCCAATAAAAGTCTTGCCACGTTTGGTTCACTAATTGGAGTAGAGTGCCTTAAATATCAACTTCAGCCAACTACCATAGGCTATTTTTAAGTTCTAAAGTAGTAAATGTAAAGAGAAAACAAGCATGTAACTCTTTTTGAGCCATTGGTTTCTTTCTTGGATGTTTAGTTATCCAGTAATATGTCTGGCTAAATTATAAACTTGTAGACGTTCGCTTACAGGTTCAAAAGGGATAAGAATTTCATAAAGCGCCCGTAAAGGGCGGAGAGAACGTTGAACTGCTTGTTTGCTGCAAAAAGACTGGTTGAAGAGGTTCTGGGAAGATCGTCTATGATTTTGTTTAATGCAGTGCTCGCAAAATAAGAGGAACCATTTGTTATGAGTTTGTATCAGTAAAAACTGTTTCTTAGTTTTAATTGGACATTTTTCTTGTGATGATGAGTACGGTACGAACATTTGCTCATGGTAAATGCTACATTACGTATGCTTACTGTTCTCTACAGTTCAGCCCCTTCCTTCAACCATTAGCCACCCGTGCTTTAAATACTGATGTCCAAAGGGAAGAAGGTGTAGGAAATTCTATATCTTCTTATCGATTTGGTGGGAAACCGGTTTTGTGTCATCTAGAGAAGTGGCGCATGACAAAAGCACGAGAATTAAACAATGTCGGAGTCAAGAGCCTCATTTCCGTGCTTAATTCGAATGAGGAGAAGCGAGATGTTCACTCCAAAGAGTCCGAAACGACAAAGCGCTCGTTCGAAGAAATGGATGCACCGTCACGGGCTACCAGATTTACTCTACAGGCCCTGAATGAAGCAAAGCAAATGCATTCGCTAGCCACCACAGAAGAAGAGAAAAGCCTTCTTCAGGGTATAATTCACAAGCTTCTTGGACAGCCGGCAGAAGCCGAAGCTGTCATGTGACTTTTTTGCAAAAAGAATGGGGTCTTTGCAAAGGGTGCAAGAAGTTTTCAATTCTCGAAACAAAAAATGAGCCATCAGCCTCGGCCTCGCAGCACCACATCACAACGTTTATTAACGCTTGATTGACTCTTTATCCGAGGCCTCAGAAATATTCTATTCGGCCAGGGAAAAGGGACTACCCAGTAAACTCGGCAGTTCTGTAGTGAAGTCTGTCCGGGATCTGACGTATTGCAGGGACACAGCTGAGCCAAGTGGCAAAGCTCGCCTACCAGCAGATAAATCTTCACAATTCTTGACTTTTAGATGCGCGAAGGAAGATAGCTATGACGATGATTGTCCTCTCATTATTCATTGCGCGGAAGCGGCACAGGTTAATTCACTTAGATCTTCAGGGGTTTAGTTTCAATTCACCATGCAAACCTAAACGATGTAAATATGGCACATTGCGCTAGTCGGACGGGAGATGCGGGATGGAGTTGAAGTGCAGCAGAAGCGTCTCAAGTCTGGGCAGCTGCAAGACGACGTCTGGAAAACCTGTGAGCTTATCGCGTGAAAGGTTGAGAAAACGCAACTGGGTGTAATACCGGAGCTGTTGAGGTACGGCTCGTAAGCGACAGATGGAGAGATCTGAAAAAGGAGAAGACGTAGCTCTGATATGGCGGAGATGTTGCTGATGGGCTTGTTACAGTAAAGTACTCGTAGACTGGAGAAGCTAGCAGGGGAGAGAGATGCTCGTTGGGATTGAATGCGAAGATAAGGATGTTCTCGTAGAGCTCGTTGCAAGGGGGAGTACGAACCAAGTGTTGCGTATGTGAGGGAGGCGTGCTACTCAAAGACGAAGGAGACGGGAGTGATAACGGTTTGTTAAGGCTTCGCAGAAGCTTACTGCGTCAGAGAGAGGAAGGGCCTGGAAGATTGTGCAGCGCACGTCGAGGGGGAGGTCAAGCAGTGTGGTGGGTGGGGAAGCAGATTTCATGAGGGCGATGTTGGGAAGGTTTGGGAAGTTGAAGGGATGGGGAAAGAAGCGTGGCGGGTATTGGGTAAGTTTTAACTGACGACGGTATCGGTGATGTAAGATTAATGCTGAGTGATGCGGTGGCGACGAGCAGTGGTAGAATGGCAGTGCTGTTCTTTTTGAGAGCGCTTGATGCAATGCGAGGGTATGCTTGTGACGCGGCGCATTGGGTGAGGGGTGCGGCATGCACACGCGCCAGTTCAAACGCGCCACGTGTGCGCGGAATGCTCAGTACGTTTGAGTGGCACCCGATTGAACTGAACACCGGTCCAGCAATTCGCCGCACGTCATCTGCCAGTGAACCGAAACGCTCTTCGCGCCATCTTCCTAAACCCTCTGCCCAAGGAATTGGTTTCTGTGTCCAGCCAGGTGCTCCGCGTTTCCATCCGCTCTTCCCGAACCGCTCACGACTCTCCGCACTGCCTTTCCAACCGATGGAACCACCACATCACTGCTTATCATCTGTGTCCCCTCTTGGTTTCTCCACTTCCCAATGCTTTGAATCCGCCGTCATCCATTGCCAATCTACCACCCGACCTTGCTTCCTCCCCCGATCCATCTTCGGAGGGCGCGTTAAACCCAGCTTTGCCCGGTGTGCTCAGCTTTTTCTCTCACCTGATGGGATGGAGCAACATGCATTCGCGCATGCATCACCGACTTCAACACTTCGACGGCAACATACATCCTGCTTTCCCGCGCTGTATCTGACTATTCCCGACCATCACCGCACAAATTTGAAACGGAATCGCAGTAGAGTCATTCCATTCACGCCATTTCGCACTCGGCCTTCTCCAAAAGGTGCTACGTTGTACCAACTCGTCTGTTTTAATCTCTCCGTCAGAGACAAGCGCTATCGCAGCTTATTTAGCTTACCATCGTACGCCACAGCACAAACAACACCAAAATCACGGTTAATTCCTCGCGCCGTGTCTTTCCAGGAAACGCAAAACGACAGCACTCCCTACTGAAACTTAATACTACCAATTCAGACCCCCCTCTGCTTTCCTTGCTCTTCAACTCGCGTCAATTTTTCACCGCCGTCACCAGCCTCGTAAATGTTGACAGAAATCAAACTGTACTTTCCTCATCAACTTCATTTGTGCCGCCCAACTTATGCGCTTCGCTCTTTTCTCTCCCAGCTGCATAACGAATGCAACCCTCGCTCTTACTACTTTATTGCTCAAGTCACCCGTGTGATACTGCCTAACAATTATCCCGCTCTCGAATCCTGTCAAAAACACAGCAGCAATCCTCGCGACTGTCCACGAGTGCTTCTGTGGCCATTGAATCCCAGAGTTTCCCTCGTGCTTCAAACCTATCCAAACCAGCCAGATTCCCTCGATTAGAGTTCAAATTAGCATCTTTGGTCAAAATGTTGATTTTTGGTAGGTTGTGCTTCTTTCCCAGTTCATGGTCATTGTGATCATGACAAGGTGTAATCTTTGGTGCATCGATAACACACTCTCGATCAACGTATTCATCCGCAATGACTGGGATATCTCGTTCGGTACCTAGAAAAAGAACTGTTTCCCCAACGTACTGACTGTACCTCTCATCAACCGGATGAACACAGACAGTGGTATCACCGAGAATGGTCTCCGGACGAGTTGTTGCGACCGGGATGAATCCACTTCCATTGCTAAGGGGATACCGAAAGTAGTACAGTTTTTCGTTCTCTTCGGAGAACTCAACTTCTAGATCACTCACCGCGGTGCACAGCGTTGGACTTCCATTAACCTTGTAGCCATCTCTGTAAATCAGTCCCTGATCCTGCAGACGCTTAAAAGCTTCTGCGACTGCAGCAGACATAAGGTCTTACAGTGTGAATCGAGAACGGTCCCAGTCACAACTAGCGCCAAGTTTTCGCATCTGGCCGTTAATGTAATCACCCTTCTCTTTTTTCCATTTCCACACACGCTTCAAAAGGTTCTCCCGTCCAATTTGATCGCGAGTCAATCAGTCTTTGGCTAATTCTTTCTCTATAACTAGTTGAGTGGCAATTCTGGCATGATCAGTTCCAGGCAGCAACAAGGTAGGCCTTTCGCGCATACGATGAAAGCGGGTCAAAATATCTTCGACGTTAGTGAACATGGCATGTCCCATATGCAGACCACCTGATACATTCGGCGGAGGCATACAAATGGTAAAAGGTTCTTTGCCGTTTGGGACGCATGGCTTAAAGAAGACTGCAAATTCCCACCACTGGTACAGAACCAGCTCAACAGCCTGCGGATCATAGTGAGGTGGCATTTTGGCGCTGTGTTCGCAGCTCCTCTGGTAACGGTGGCAATGGGTCGGACTTAGGCGGCGCATAATTTGATATGAAATCGTCCGAAGATGGGTAGACCGCTGATGCACATGGTGTATGCAGAATTCGGGAACTAGTTCGGGTTCAAAAGTAAAGACGGTGCTTTCAAAAACTTTCTAGCCTCAGTGATGAAATCTGGGCGATTCGTAGAAAATACGGGGCTCATGGCGTAACAAACGCCGTATTTGACAGCATTCACATGCTCGATATTGCCAAAAGCGAGTGGCCGCGGTCCATGTCGGCATTGAAGAAACCGTGCTTTCGGAAGATGGTCATTCTGTTGTGATGCGTTGACCAGACAAAGCAGGGCTAAGATGATGAAGATGAAGGCGAACAGAATCCATTCAATTCTAGCAGATCTGTATTTCCACGCCATACAACTACATCACTAAGTGTCCCTTTCAGTACCTCAAGTTGACAACCGTATACGCCACCCCTTACCGCCTTGGATTCTGTTCGCAACACTTTCAAACAAAGCTCAGCATGTTCTTCTTCGTACAAAGCCCTGTCTTTGAAAATGATCCGCACGTTCATCTCTCAAATCGGAAACTTCTCTACCACGGTTTCGTGCACGTATGTTATCTCTCTCACTATGCAGCCCATCTTGAAAATGCACAACAGGAATGCCATGAACCTGATTATCTTCATGCACAGCAATGAATTCGTACATACTATCGTCAGACGTATCAATGCAAAAGTTGTATAACTTACAGGGGAAAAGAATGATGAGAGTAGTGTGGTGCAAGGAATAACGTATAGCAGACCAGAAGACTCCGAAGCGACATACTAGAATCCCGAACGCTTGTTCCACGCACGCCCGAGTAACATAGTTATAAGCGGTATATGTGTCTTCTCTCTGTGTTAAATGTCGACCCGTATAGGGCGTCAAAACGAGGGTTTTGATACTGTAGGCACCACCAGCAACGACGGCTGCCTAAGAATGTAGCTCGTCTCCATGTATTAAGTCGTATAGTTTTGTATTACTAAAAGCGGTGGCGTCATGCGTTCCACCAAAATGACGTGCAGACACGAACAAAACCATATCGTCCACTTGTACTGTTGCCTGCACGCAAAGAGCAAAGAATATCTTTCGATTGTAGTTCTTAATGGGATCTGGAGCTTCTCTCAGATAAGGGTACCTAGTTGAAATGGTTATTCCGTCCAATGCCGATAAAACACCATGAAATGGAATGTTTTTTAAGCTTCGAAACATATTTGCCTGGTTCATACACTCTTCCTCTGAGTGCGGAAATCTGATCTGCGGCAGTGTTTGGTCAAGAACGACTAAGTTTTTCGTGAATGCATGGTAAAATGTTGAAGAGCCAACCCCATATGGCCACAATATATCTCAGTAACTTTTTCCTGCTAGAAGGTTTAACGTAAGAAATAACATAAAAGATGGATTGGGAGAAGCTAGAACTCTACGACTATTTTTCTGCGCTTGTTGCAGAAAATGTTGCACAGTGGACAGGAGAAGGCTGTATTGAGACTTTGTAACGCGGTACATTCTCGTAAAAACATTGTCAGAAAGGCAGTCTATGTGCGCCAGTGTTTTGAATAGAGTTCGGGGAAGCATGTATCGAATTTCACGCTTATCTTGTTCCATCACTTGTGCGCATATTGCACTATAAATGATGTGCATAACAAATCCCACTAAAATTCGCCTTCGTTTGTTCCTTTTGCTCGACTGGACGGTTCTGTGGTGAAGGAGTTGAAGGAACTGGATGGTTCGTGACGAAAGAAAAGTGATTTCCACCACGTGGTTGCGAATTTGCATGCATACTCTTCGCAATGGGATGGCTTTGTCCTCTTAGACCTTTCCTTTGTTTTTCGTAGTGTACGAAACTGGACCGAAATCGAAAACTTTTTAATTCAGAGTTAACCGTTCACAGATTAAGAAAGTCATAGAACGGCCCTAAACGAAAGAAAAAGGAAACGCCCCTTTTGGACATTCATCAAGTATCGACGTTAATGCCGCGCTGGAAACAAGCACTATTGCGCAGCCTCGAAGTATTTCAGGCTAACACTGTACTTTCAAAGTCTTCTCAGTTTCTTATGTTTGGTACGGGTTCGTTTGACACCATAAGCTGAGACTGTGGGTTGAGTGGACTCCATACTAATTACGGACGGTGACAAATACAATCAGAGCACAGTATTAAGCACAATTGCCCGGAGTCCGCCCTCTTCTCTCGCTTGGCCCTCTAATCTCGTTTACTCTGAGCCTCATCGCTCCTTTTATAACACTCGCACGCGGCCGTTCTCCCTCCGGATATATCTTTTTGTTCCGACCTTTCATGTATTTCAGATATCGCCCTGCACTGCGATCAATTCCGGCGCGTGCCTTTGTTTAATTACAAAGTCCAATATCAATTCGACACATATACGTCTCATCACACTCCCCTGAGTTGACCTGATCAATGGTTAACTCGCAAACAGACTATCTTCATCAGCTGTGCTTGTAACCTCAACATGTATACAAATAAGTCATGCAGTTGTTATACCCAACGTTTACTGTTGACTTCTTTTGTTGGATCGTTATCGGACTTCCAAATGCCAGTGCAGCAGAGACGATCAATTTTTCTCTGGATTTCGTAGTTCCTCTTTGTTAAGCCGTCTGCAAGATTACGATTACCCTGTATCCACATGACCTTATCAAGCTCTCCAGCTTCAAAACTGTTGCGAATGCGTTGTACGATAGGTCTCAGTCGGTACTCGTGTCCCTCATGCAATGTTGTTATCGTGTTTTATTATGCCTTCGAATCCACCACAATCTCATGTGTTATGAAACAGGTGCTGAACATAGAGCGTATAGCGTTCTTGACGTAGTATCCAAAATCATCTGCAAAAGCGCATACCAGAACTTCTGCACCATATGCAGAGTAAGAAATCCGTTTCTGTTTGTGGCTTGACTCGTCGATGGCGTGGAATATGTTTCTGCTGGCTGTTGTAACTTTAATTCCTTGCAGCATTCCGGATTGTCCGTAGTCTCGTTCTTTTCCTGCATGTGAAGCATCCGGGAAAGTGACGATAGCTGCGCATTGGATTTCCAAAGGTCTTATGAAACGAAGAGTGGGGCTCATGCGGAGCAATTCGTTGACTGATACGTTCGCATCGACAATGTCCTGCACTTTTAGGTTCGATATTCATTGTTGCATCAGCGATGCAATGAGCGAAGCTTGTGGCATCACTGCGTTCCCAAGGTACAGCAGAGTTCCTGCTAGCGATCTGAAAGTTCTTTTCTCGACTTCTGTTACCTGTGAGAGAGCCTGCTTGCGCCTTGTCCAATCAAGGTGAATGAGCTTAATTCTCTTCATATACCTATGTATTGACATACTCACTGAGCCGTGATCTTCTTGTTCAATATCGTATCCGCTGAAGAGAATCTTCTGATTCACCACTGCCTTCCCGATGACGAACCTCTTGCCTATTCTTGCAATAAACCGTTGTATTTCTTCAATGCTACCTGCCATCAGAAATTCATCGGTAAGCTTCGCGACTATCATCACGATCTTCTTGCCTTTGCGCTTGACGTACAACTGTCCTATGCCTAGTATCCGTTCTAGTCCGCCGAAAGCGAGCATCCATTCTTCCACGGTCTTCATCCATTGCCTTCCTGCTTCGACGACACCGTAAGGAAGTTTCGTTAGTTTCCACAATATGCCACGTATGCAATCCCATTCTCGTGGTAGACGGACGAATATGGATCTCCTTATCGGGCTGCTCTGGAGGTATGCGCCCTTAATGTCGATCGCAGCAAGTCGGAATCCGAGGAAAGTTGTGATTGAGAGAAGAAGTCTTACTATATCCAGTTGCACAGTGGCAGAGTCTTTTTTAATGTCTTCTTTTTCCTTATCTCTGTTCCCGTGCGGTACTATTCTTTCCTTTATTGCGCGTTCTCCGTCTTCGTCCGTCTTGACCTTGTAAACCACGTGGGGAGTTATGAAATTTGCGTTTCGGTCTACCTCGTGCTCCGGTATTGGTGTGTATGCGTCTACCCAGTTGGTTTCGTGTTCTTTCTGGAAGGCCTCGTCGAGGATCCATGCTGGTGCAAACGCAAGTTCTTTCCTGTTCACCTGTTTACTCCCCATGTGGTCAAATATCTTGTTTAACACTTTCTGCTTATCCGACTTTAGTTGAGTTGGTACGTTCTCCTTCTGTTCTCTTCCCGTTGCGTGCACGCCGATTTCCTTCCGGTCCGCTTCTTCGACTGATGTCCGTGATGAAATCATGTGGTTGTTCGTCGGAAGCATATCTTTTGCTGAGCTCTCTTCCCTTCCCCCTGCTTCCGATGAATCAACTCCGTATCCAAGGGCGTCGTCGAGGGTTCTTCGCATCATGTCGGCTGTTAGCGGGTTATCTGGTACAAGAAGAATGTCTTCGTAGGCGGTTTTCATTGGCCTGCCTTGCCGTGACCTTCGGGTAACAACATAGTGATCTCTTGGATCGACGACTTCTGCTTCTGTCCAGTAAGCTGTTACACGTGATGGCTTGATAAATACGTACACTTTTCTTCCCTGAGGTAGCATATGAGGACTGGTAGTGATAGGTGACCGTGTCTTGAGAAGCCTGTGTAGCGCCCTTATCGCTACTTGCCCTTTGTGGGCGTCGAGGATCTCCTGCGATACAACCGAGGTCGGTATACCTAGCAGCGATGGGCTATATCCTTTCACCAGCTCGAATGAACTCAGGATGGTTGGCCCCGAGAAAATATTAGACAGAAACGTTGCTCTGGTGAGAATCGTGTGGTGGTTGTCTTGCGAGTTCTCCTTATTCAGCTTTTCGATGATCTTCTTGACCGTATGGTTTTTCTTTTCCACTATACCTGATTTGTTGTGCCTTCTTGCTTGTCTTGGGCGATACTCAATGTTGTGGCTAACACAGAATGCTCTTAGGGCTGGTGAACTGTACTCATCATCTGCGGATAATCTTAGTGGAAATCCGTGTCTGCATATCCATATGGATTCAATTTCCCGCAGGATCGTGATTGTGGACCTATCTGTTACGATGGCTGCCTCCGAATAGCGTGTGCCAGTATCTGTGATGTGGATTATCGTTCGTTTCTCGTTATGGATATCTATGAAGAAGAAGTCGATCTGGACTTCTTGGTTGAAGTGTTCGTTCACGTGGGAAAAAGATATCTTTCTCGTTGCAGGTTGCCCAGATTGGGCACAAATGTCACATCCATCGGATATGGAATCTATAGCGTGTCTTAGTGCTTCGTCAAGTATTCCTGCGTCTTGGCATGTCTTTTTCACTTCTTCTGCCAGGGCATGTGTACATCGATGTATCCGTTTGGCCAATGTTTTCATAGCCCGGTTTTGATTTGGGTTAGAACTGGTGAGGAGCATTTTCGAGATTCTGATTACGTCTGGCCGCGGGACTATAAGCAGTCTGAGTCACTTGTCCCAACTGTTTACATCGATGTATGTTGGAATTGTCCGTGATCCTTTATCTTCTGGTCGTTCGATGATGATCTTTTTGTGTTTGCCTCTGTTGATGGTGTCTGCGTATTGTTTTGTGTCGTGTCCAACGATTAGTGGATCGTCTCCATCAGTCAGATCGAAAGTCAGAGAAAGCAGTTTGGAGTTCTCGTCGTTGACAGTTAATGTCCATGATCATTTCACTGGTTTGGCGTTTACGCCGTTCGGGCCCCATCTTTGGAGGTATTCTTCTCGGAGAGGGTCTAAGTCTAGCTGTATTCCGAGTATATCACATATGCGCGCTGCTGTGGCAATACCTCCCGTCGATGTTGGTCTTCCTTTGTCTAGAATGGGATTAGGATCTGGTTGGAGCTCACCGATCCTACTTACTGAAAATACTGCCTATCTTCAGGTTTCGATTCTTTCTCTTTCCCCGCCGTATCTTGTACATCGTCTGCCTTATGATTCTTACTCCATGGTTGATCCTCTCGTCTGAAGTTCGGTCTCTTCCTGTTCAGTGGGTGCATTTCGCATTTACGATCTTTCCATTGATGATCCGGTTTATCGCATGCCCAAAAATTTCCTTTCTTACGAAAAGATGTTCGCTTATGGTTGAATCCAGATGAATTAAATCCTTTGCCGGCTATCATAGTCTTTGTGATCTTAATCCCGCCTTCTGTATCAGCAGTTGCTTTGTTATCCGTTGGGTTGTCGACTTGTAGGTCTTTTATGGTTGCCACAGCATCCTCTAGGCGTATGAGAGATCGTTCCGGTTTCTCCGTCATGATGAACTTATGTGGGTTCAAGATGTTGTTGATTATTTCGTGACACTCTTACACTTCAGCTACGTTGCTTTTCTCTGATATGGCTTCTTGTACTGCGCTGCTGTCTTTCTCGGATCGGTGCTTGTCGAGTTTGAGTATATTTGTTAAGATACCCTTCAATTTGTGGAGCTTCGATGCTGTTATTTGATGGTATGTATCGGATATAACGGGATCGACTTTTGCAGCTGCAATCAATGAAGATACGACGTTGTTGAATGTCAATGTTGATAGCTTCGAATATTCTAATAGTACGATTGCGAATGTCTGGCTATGTTTTCCGTTGTCGGTGGTTCCTGATAAGTGGAGATACGCCTGTGCGTGGACATAAAACCGATCGGCTTATCTGGTGAAGTTCTCTTTATCTTCTCGAATGCAGTTGTGGATTGTTCTAATCATTTTCACTTTGCGCCGAACCGAGTCTGATACTGAGTCCTTGGGTACGAGGCATATGATCTTTTCCAATGCCTCGATACGCTGTTCATTGGGCGTGTTGCTGTTGCTACGTAGAAATATTTCCCCTGCATCCACAGATCGATTCACAAGTTGTTGGTATCTGTAATTCATGCAGGAGTATATTGTAAGGCAAAGGGTTTTGGGTACTCCTTTTGCTCTGTTGTTTCCTCCTTCTGCATAATCGAGGATTCTTTTTGCCCATATCCGAACACTTTGTCGCCACAAATATTTGTCAGTTGTCGATTCTAGTCTCGGTGGTTCAAGAAGGTTGATGGGTGAAGATTGCGCTGGGCCCATAACTGTGGGTTGAGTGGACTCCATACTAATTACGGACGGTGACAAATACAATCAGAGCACAGTATTAAGCACAATTGCCCGGAGTCCGCCCCTCTTCTCTCGCTTGGCCCTCTCCTCTCGTTTACTCTGAGCCTCATCGATTCTTTTATAACACTCGCACGCGGCCATTCTCCCTCCGGATATATCTTTCTGTTCCGACCTTTCATGTATTTCAGCTATCGCGGTGCACTGCGATCAATTCCGGCGCGTGCCTTTGTTTAATTACAAAGTCCAATATCAATTCGACACATATATGTCTCATCACAGAGGCAGCCTGCAAAAGTTTAGCGACAGAGCAGGTGAGCTATTGCGAGCATCGCTTTTTTCCAGCTCCACTGCTTGAAAAGACGGGCACGAGCGAAGTTGTACTACAAATATTTGGTTCGAGCCCACTGTGTTCGGTCCGATTCAAAAGCCCGTTTCTTTGCAAGACGTTTCAATGCTGAGTAACGACGCAGCCACGGGCCTAGTTTGCCACAGCCTCGTTGACGTTTCTCATACCGTACACACACTGCGTGGACTTTCGTTTACAAGCTGTTTTAGTCCCGACGGCGTGTTGTACACAGTAGTATAATATTTCATTCACAAACTGAGGAGTGCTGTCACATTCGGTAAACCTGAATAGGGAGGAGTACCATAAGAAAAGTTACAATTGTAGCTTGTGTGCCTCAAGGGCATGATAAAGAGGCCGATTCGCGTCTACAATCTTTGCAAGCTTTTCCGATAAGGGCGGGGGGGATTTTGCTGATGTCGGAATGAATCCTGTGGATTCCGACGTTCTCTTAAACCATTCCGCCCACGTATGCCAGTCCTCTGGCATTCCTCTCTCCCATGTCAACGCGTCCAGACGAGCCGGGATACCCATATTCTCACACCATGCGCTCACGACTTTCTCGGGATGGTTTCTCAAATCATGAGAGTCCATGACAACTACTCTCTCGCCTGCGTCCTGCATGATAGCAAATATGTCGTGCAACGCTTGATAACTCACCATTTCTTCACTGAATTTTTTTGGCCATACTCGATGGAATGAGGGCACAACCCAAGCGGGATGACGTATTAACAGAGAGCCTTTGAACGAAAGCACCGCCTTCTTGCTCTTTATCAACGGTCCAATCTGGTACGCAATTTCTTTGACGAATACAGAATTCTTCTTGTTTTCTTCCATGATGCTGCTAAACACAGAGGAGAATGTTAAATTTGGATTCTGTTCTTCAAATTGTTTGTAGAAACGCTCTGGTCCATAGTAATACGGATCTGATATGAAAGCACATGGAACAGGACTGTCAGATATTTTTTGAGGTAGAACAATAAGTGAGGATTCTGCCTAAGACGCACAGCTAAACGGTTCAGTGAATACCTTATGATCTCGCCTTTCTCGCATCATTTTGTCAAATGCGGTGGACGTGGAACGCGGGGAGGCCCAAAGGCAAATTGGGCGCTTTTCGCTCAGTGTTGTCATAGTGTCCGGCTTGGCTGCGTTTCTCAAATTTCCTACTTCAAGACCTGAGAAAACCCCGGAAGTTCAGGAAAAAGACCAGTAGGCACGGAGGAGAAAGAGCTTCTTCCTTACGCCCGTTTCCTTTTATGGGTTGCACAAGGACACATCGGGGAGCTGAAAAAACATGTGCATATGCAGTGCTCTACCCCAGTCCCCGAGCATAAGTAATCCTTAGGGCTGTAAAGGTGCCGAAACGGCACCGGTCAAAAACCAGATTTGAGGACCCTGGACAGAATTGGACAAAACGTGTCAAGGACAGCCTTCTTGGCAAGCTTGCCTTGGCTTGCTTTGCCTTCCATTCAAGGGTATGGCTTAATTCTCTATTGATTGGAGAGCTTTGTGGATAGTCCTGTGGTTTTAATTTGCAAAACTTGAGAATCTACGAGGTAGTATGACCAGATTAGGACCCGCGGCCGCTCCATCCACGCTGCCACCGCCGCCTATCTCTTGTTTGAACTGCTACCTAGCGTGCTAATGCATGTTGTATTCGCTGATAATTCCGATGAGCAAGATCTGGAACATCATATCAAGTCGTTGAACAGCAGAATGCACTTTGGGAGTTGCCCTCCGAAAACGATCTCATAGCCTTTATCGCGAAAGGCATTGTTCTGGCACGGCTTTCAGGCGTTTTGGACACGGCTTCAACAAAAGGCAGCGTTATCAAGTCCATCTCTTCTTTTCTTTGGAGCGTTCTCTTACATTGTCTGATGGAACGGTTGTCACCAGGATGGGCTTAAAACCTAGAGTCTCTCTCTATGGAATGCAAATGGATATGGCGGAGCGCACAGAGTTGCGTGTAATTCAATTGTTGCCTCTACATAATACAACAGGGTGGATGCATTTGCTAACGTACTGCGGACCGAGATACGCCATGCATATGGTCAGCCGTTTGACGTGGCAATTCCGTGTTGGCTTCTAATGCGCCCTGCCTCCGTGTGAGGTTCTTATTCAATGAGTAGCGTTAGTGCAATTTAGTAGTACAAAGACTGGGAGAGGATAGATAGATGTTTGCGCTACGGAGAGGCCTCTTATCGAGGAATCAGGTGCTATAAGAAGCCCACTCGCCCAAGACCGGGGTTAGAGAGGAGGACAAGCAGAGCAAGGGACTCAGAATAATAAAGCAGTTGCGCTTTGATCAGGAACTTTACATACTCTTATTGTTGGAGGTGGTATCCATGGAAAGAGTTGTGTCTTATCTGCTTTCAAAGTCCGCCTTTACGATCATATCCTTATGTATGGTCATGAGTTCGTTGTAATCAATGACAACGCTATGAAATGATAAGGCTGCGCTACACAGCGACCGTAATGTCAGTATCAAAGACTGTACCATGTGAAACATTGCTCGACCTATCACCTTCCTCTCTCTTAAATGGGATGAAGCGAGTTTGATGACGCTTATTGACGAAACTGAAGGGGATGTTTGGTCGCATATCCCTGCCGATGTCCATAAAAACCCGTCGAATACCAGCCACTTCTTCTTGCATCACTTCCTGCAACGGACCTTCAGAAACACCATCACGGAACACGATAATCTTCCTCGCACGCATCGTTCCCTTGAATTTGTCATACCACACCCTGTAATCTTCTTTGAACAAGTCTCCAATTCCTGAAACCATCTCCTTTCGTCGCGTTTGCCAGTGAGGCGCAGCCGAGAACTGCAAGCCCTGACGATCTCTCGTAATCATAAAATTAGTCGCAGCAAGGTCTTCGTCAATGAAGAGAACTCTGGCGCCCGCCTCTGATTCTTCTATGATGTTTGCAGCTTGTGAGGTCGATTCAGATAGACTGTAAAAAACTGATTGGCACCTTTCCAAATGGAAGGTTGTTGATGAAGGGGGTAACATCACTCCCGTAACACCGTGGCCATCTTCTGCTCGAATTTACATGCAAGAAGAAGTGACTGGTATTCGACGGGCTTGTGTGGATATCGGCAGGGATATGTGACCCAAAATCACCTACATTATCGTCACTAAGCGTCATCACACTCTCGCCTTCCCGGCTAAGGGAGAGGAAGGGGATAGGTCGAGCAATGTTCCACCTGGAACAGTGTTTGATACCGACGTTAGCATCGCTGTGTGGCGCAAGCATTTCCGAAACCTCTTCAGCCTTTCAAGAAATCTAACTACTTCCCTGTTCCCTGAACTAGAAGCGCAGACTATACGTATTCACTTACGTACAGGTTTGGCGACGCCAAGCTTCTATCCCGGCCTATTTATCGTTTTCTGGCCAACTAGCGGCCCTTTAGCGCCACTCTGCAAATCCGTTGCTCGCAGACCTCTTGTTCTCCAGCTCGGCAAGCTCGTTGGCCTGCTTCTCAGCCTCTCGAGCAGCTGCAGCTGCAGCCAAAGCAGCTTTCTGGTGATTTTACTCTTGTACGAGGGCCATTGCAGATTCTGATGTAACATTTATACCTTTGATCGAAACAATACACTCGTTAGGCATCATCACCGGCTGCAGATACAAACCTTCTCTCACCGTACGCGGTTCTATTTTCGGCGTTTTGCTTGTTTAACTAAATATTGACAGCTTTATTGGTCGCCTGTTAGCCGCTTTCCATAAAAAAGAAGCCACAACACATCTTCATTGTCTTCTCTAACGATATGATGTAGTCCCAGGACGACGGATAGGGCTGCGGAAGAGTTATCATCGTTTAGAAGAAGATAACAATTTTTTTAGTATTTAGCCTATACAGGCCCTACACAAATCCACGGGGGCTGGTAGATACTCTTACGCACTATGTCTAATGCCAGCTGTCGACCTGCGCAAGCGGTTTATGTAGCAACCGGCAAGACCGCATTGCCGGTAAAATGCCAGTTTCGGGCTGACAGTCCGGCGGCCGGCGGCGGTGCCCCACCCGCCCCGAGACTGTATAAAAGTCGAGTAGATCAGCAAACTGCACATCTGAATGGAGAAGGCAGAACCCAGACGCCACTCAAGGAGTCCACGATTTCGCAGCCCACCCTTTACTTTTGTCTTTTCTTCTTCCTCCTTGTCGTCGCCCTAACCACTTGCTGCTATCACCACTGCTGCGATCTGCGCACATCCTCGGCCGCCCTTCGATACACAAGTTGTGGGTGCTTTTGTGGTGTGAAAAGGCCCTACAGGGCCTTTTCGCACACATACTACCATAATTCTGAGACATTCACCATACCGCGCGACCATGACGAGGCTACCATCGGTTAACTCTGGTTACCACCACTATTTTGCTTTCGTACAGCGTCCAAGGCTTGAAACTTGGAAAACAACCCCTTCGTACCTCATCTGTGTAATACTTATGAGAAGCATCATACGTGCATTTTTACGTGTGTGCAGATGCGATAAAGCTCCACAACACCATGAAAACACCGCCGAAAACGAAAAGAACGTGAAGTCGATATCCCACAGCTCTAGCATATCAGTGAAACGGTCTGCATGAACTTTTCACATATTTTATGCTCTACAGGTTGCTATGAAGACCGTCGTAAGAATACTCTACCCTAATCAACATCTACAGATGGACATCCTCTCTTTCGTACCTCCACGAATCTGGAGACTCCACTAACCACTTTCGTGCTGGTGCGTTATTCTGTGCACCGCCAGGTTGCTGGGGATGTTAAAACGACGATCGCACAAATCACAGGAATGGCTGCGAAGCTTCAAATGCACCGAGTCCTAATGATGGGAAATGTTTCCCTTCCACTTGGAAACATAGAAAACAGCTGGGCATTTGTGTATCCCCGATGCTGGATTACTTCTGCTAGAGCGGTGATTGGCACCGGCGCTAGTTCTGAGCTGAATGGATATGCGCTGCCGTCTTGCTACACTTCCTTGATCATCCGCAGAGACGGTCGTATCGGCTGTGTGGATTCTCATATTATGAAGAGAACACGCCCGCTGAGAGGTGGAAGTAGCTGTACGAAGATGGCATTGAACTTGTCGGGGGGATTTGCGCATGGGCTGTGCGCATATGCCTCCTCAAGTTCCCGTGGCTTCTAAACTGCACCCGACATTCGCGGCAAGGAATCATCCACAAACCTTCGAAAAGATGTGCCCGTGCAGCATGTCTGCGCTATGAATGCATGTTACCGTATTCTTCCAAGCATTAAGAGCACACTACCGATCCATCTTCGCGAGTTATTGGATCAACATGTACCGGAGATATCACCGCCTCATTGAAACCATTGTTGGGGGAGTGGATAGGAGGCAACGGTGCACCTTGGGACGTGCCAACCGAGTAATGGTGCATAGCGTTCGTTGCATGTGTTTCTGGAGTGGGAGACACACTACTGCCTTATCACCGAACTGCTGTGGTGGGGACGTCATTAGCACTAGGCTGAGGGTAGTGCACGACAGCGGGCGTGGATAGCGAAGCGGGTTGTGCAGAAAAATGATCCGGACCAGACACCACGTGCTGAAGATGAGATGAGTGATGTAGTTCGAATCCATCACATCGCTGTACCACCGGTAGGCGTGTCCGCCTGTGTAGAAGAGGTTCACACGAATAGAGGTTTCTGCTGATTTCAGATACTTACGGCAAACGGCTGTACATACGAACCGACTCTTCTTCCATCCTTCTGTATTCGGCGATACTGCCGGCGCGTGAGGTGAGGATAGGATGAGACGCATTAGCAGTAAGCTCTACTCCACTTGAACAAAGCTCCGCAACGTGCATCAAAAAGGTTTGCAGAGGTTGAAATTGCAGTGCACCGAACCTTCCGCACCTCAACTTCTGGATGCGCAGCACATCCTGTGCAAAATTGGCCCCTCAAAACTGCGGTATCTGCCATTTGATACATTGGCTGCAGAATGTAGCCAACAAAAACGTGCACAAAGCTGCAAACGCAGAAACGGAGACACAAGACAATCGACATCCATGCCAATCCTTATAAATCCCTGATTTCATCTTGACCTAGCGAACTATGTGGAGAAAACCTGTTGTCACATGACAACTCAAGAAATGCCTTAGGACGTTGAGTAGCTCATAAGCACATTTGATGGAGACAATCGATAAACGCGGTAGCCAGTTACATCAGCTGATCAGACCAGCTTACGCTTTCACGGAAAGGCCTACTTGTTACCATATTTCGTTTTGCAGCATTGCAGATATAAGAAGGATTGAATGGTGCTCATAAGGAGGTCAGCTGAATCTAAAGAATGCAAACACAGACTGAGCATCGAGAAACTGGTCAACGCGGTCAGAGAAGCTTCGTTGGTGCTGGCTGGTGGTGCTGCCAAGTGTGCTACCTCTAAGGGAATGCTTAGACCACAATAAAAACTGCGGCTCTCTGAGGCTGTGCGTTGTGCTACAATACGATGAAACTCTTGCAATTAACGAAGCACCAAGAAAGTGTGGTTTCACAAACGCTGCATTGCGATTTATTCTGTGAAATCTAGCCGGGACTAGGTGTCCTTCGTATTACGTTGCTATCTCCCAACTTTGCTTCTCGCTGTCTAGTGCTGGCGGACTGTGTGAGATGCGCTCGGAAAAGTGAGATTGCGTTCAGTAGGCGATTGAAAAACTCAGTCTGCTCCTGATCTCACAGCCCACGCCATTTCCAGCCCAGTTCAGCAATGGGATCAAGTGTGTGTGCATGGATAGGATGAGCCTGAAGAAATATCTTGTGCCATACATGCGACTGTTGAGTGTCCAAGAAGGATCCAAACAAAAAAATCCGGATCGAGAAACCAAAAGTGTCCGTTAATAGCCCGAAGGCGGCGGGTTTGGGCCAGATCAAACTCAAACCCATAACCGCCGTACGGATAGCAGCTGTACGCCTAATAAGAGATCAGGGTGAGCGATTTTCATCGAGAATAGGACGTAGATAGCAAGAAAACCGGACCGCTTCCATATCAAGCATGTACAAATACAGGCATTCGAGGATGTAGTGGGCGGCGCACCGACGATGGCATCGGTTGTTGCGTATCTCTCGTCTTGCATTGCGAATGCATCTCCTCAGAGATGTGACCATCTTCAAAAATCAGAGATTGAGACGAACGATCGGGATGAATGGAACGGAAGAATCTGTGAGGTACCAACGGTACCGTTTGTAGCTCGCGGACGGCGTAGCCGATCAACTTGGCGGCGGTGAGTTCAGGCCAAACGTGGAAATCGATTCACAGTTGTGCTTCATCGGGCACAGAAAACCAATCGGATGGTTACAAGTGGGAACGTTGCCATTGTGCCAACCTAGCCAGAACAATGAAGCGGTTACCTGCACACACCCTTCAAAGTGTCCGTTATCGGATCGTTTAGTGGTCTCTCCTGGAACTGCTGCACTGCTCGCGTTGTTTGAATACCCATGGGTTATCACCCAGACCGAAGAGCGATATGAAGTCGTTGACTTAAGTGATAAACCGTATTTAAGCGATACACACCAAGTAGTACAGACACGCTTCTACTAGATACTTGCAGCTCAGCCTAACCTGTTGTGGACATGGTAGCTCAATCCAACCGCTTTGTGTATCAATGTACACACTCTATTTTCTGATAGTCACCGCTCTAGACGTAGCCCAACGTAGAACCTCAGTATGCCGCCACGCAAACTCGTACTTAGGCACGCACTCTCCCACCTCTAGTAAACACGGAGGCATCGAAGCTCTCCGAAGCACACTGATTCTTTCACCCCATTCACGCTACAGCCGTGGTGCTAGCACACTTTACGTTTTAGCTTACGATAATTATATACTGGTCGAATCGCGCATGAATTTTATTGGGGTGCACAACGGCAGCAGGGCGTTTGATAGAACCGTGGTGAGATCATTACACACTTGACTTAATGATGGCTTCAGTCGGTGCGAATGAATTTGGACCGTGGGTAGAGGTAGCTGCTGAACCGCTGCGCTACTCATCGAGTTTCCACATAAGCCTCAAACCATGACAATCGTCTTCCGCTGGCCACAACGAGGGATAACGATACCGTTTTGGTCGATCGGTCTCCGCCTTTTGTTTCCCACCCAGCCACTCCATTATTTACTTTTTCACTGATTCAGAATCTGTGTTCTACTGCGCTGTAATGGATACCCGACGAGCAACTGTCGGAGAGCCGACGGGGTACCGTCGCGCTGAGAAGAATACAATGCACGAAGATGCATTCCCGACGACAAAACAGCCCATCTGCTCAGACGCAGATGTTTCCGAACCTGATACAACCCCATTGGTATTGTTATGCTGCCCGTTCTGGCTGCGAACGTTAGCGGAATAATTACACAAAATCGCAGCGTGTTGGAGTCAACGGTCAGAAATAGTAGTGTGCATCTAAGACCTGAGCAAGACTGCATGTTGATTTGCTCCACCTCACAGCGCACACCGCTTGACTGTAGCTAACATAATGAGTTAGAACTGAACCTAGGTAGAAGTACGACTACTTTGGGAATCAGATGAGATCCTGAACAAAGTGAAGGACGTGGCTTCAACCTTGGAGTTGGAAAGCTCACTGATAAGATTACAAGACCGCTTGCCACCAGAGCTTGAGATGGGTTCTTGGCCTACTATTCACAAGAGGTTTAAAGTCTCTCATCCCTCCTATCGTTTTAGAGCTGCTTCTGAGCTTTATCGTGTGTTGCTTTCAAGACCTTCTTAGAAACTCACCTGAATAAACTCATACGTTTGTACTGTACTACTACCTTTACTTCAAGCATCCTTGCAACTTGTATTCACTTTTGCAGCGTCCGCAGAGGTAAGTGCTTTGGATGTGGCAGCCGGCCGGCAGCCGCCACTTCGAGCATGACGGCTTGCATAATCATGGCGTTTGTTGCTCAGAAACGGGTTGAAAAGCGCCCGCATATGCGCTGTTTGGTAGAAATCCTTTCTATTCCGCATATCAGAACAAATGGCAGCTGATCTTAGTTCACTTCGGTCCGACATGGCGGCGCTTGTTGGGGTGGACTTTGATGTGACACTTTCTTAGATGTTTGAAACAAGATTTGCGCCTTCACAGCAGATTGTGTCAAACCTGTACACTTCTTTGTCCGTCGTAGGGTGGATAGGGGGTTTCTCAGATCGCTTTCTACCACATATTCAGTAAAAGCAAGGAAAATGTTTCGCTCGTGCTACGTGCAACATCGTGCGGCCTCCGCAACAGATAGAGCCTAGTACCCAGAAATCTTTGCTCCTTACCAAATTGGAAAGGCAATGCTGATGCTACCGTTACTGAGTTGCACTATTGCAGTTTGTTTAATCAAATACAAGTGCAACCCAAACACCCACCACAACATTCAAAGTGATACCCAAAGCAGCGTCGAATGTGAACGTGACTCTAACAACCCAGTTTTCATGTACTCAAAAAGTGCACAGGAAAGGTGAAGTCATCCACAAGTCTTCAGAATAAGCTCCAAGCACGAGTTCGGGTGCCTCGTCTAGCTCCTGAACAAGCTCAAATAAGACAACGTTCGTACTTGACAGGAAGAAATCCTTGCTCTTGTGCCTCAATTCTTTCTTACACTTGAGACTCGTTTTGATGTAATGAAGGCCAGCATCATTTGTGACATCTGTTCAGTGCGCTGCATTTGCTGGGTTTCCCAGCCATGTGTATCCGTAAGCATACTTTGCAGCAAGATGAAATTGAAGAGACATGCGTTCCCGAAAGAGGGTGGTTCTGAGATAAAGATTGATTGACAACAATGCCACGAAGATCAAAAACATCGTGCGAGCTTATAGAGATCTGAGCAGACTCGCTCTCTCTGGAGCCGAGTCAACCACCCACTCAACAATATCGTCTTCTCATTGGTGTCATGTGAGACTGGCTGTGCTTTTTATTCCCACACAACCACCAGCCAATGTTGGGCGAATGCTCAGTTTGCTTGTGAGTTGCAGGTGTGCCCACAGAGCTGCTCTCTCTGCACGCTTGCATCATCCATTTCTAACAAGCATTCATATGTATCACCGACTACAGCAGTACTGAACTCCAAAGTCGCAACAGTTCATCTTCTGGGCACAATGCACATAGCTGAAGCCTTTGCGAACGCAGCAAGAGACTTAATAATCCGAGAACACGAGAAAGCCTCGCTGGGAGCTGTTTTCCTTGAACTTGATCATGGAAGATTTGATCACATTAAGAGGGCAGCATCTGCACCTGACGAATCATTGCTCTCGCATGCACTGCACATTCTTGCGCAACGTCGGAATCCTCCCACGGGGCTTGTAGAACTTGGAATGGACAGCGTTTATCGCTCATTACATCGACTAGGATTTGCTAGTGGATTAGAGTTCAAGAGCACTGCAGAACGCCTAACGATTCCTGTTTTACTCGGTGACCAGCAACTGCAAATCACAATGCAGAGGCTCGCAGAGGCATTTCGTGACAACTTTGGCGTGAAACGAATCATGAACATTTTGATGGCACGCTCGAAGGTGAAGTCACCAGAATCACCCGTGGAAAGAAAGTTCGGAGAGGCATTTCATGCTATTGCGTCTGGAGATGTAAAACAAGGTCAAGAAAAGTTGGGAAAGCTTATCGATAGGGACACCGTCCACCAACTAGTAGAACTAATGCGAATCTTCGCACCCAAAATTGCGCGTGCTATTCTGTACGAGCGTGATGTGATCATGACCGAAAACTTGATCAAAGCAGCTCAAGAGTTCCCTAAGGAAAAGAGCGTCATCGTTGGCGTCGTAGGTCTGGCTCACGTGGAAGGTATCGTGGAAGAGTGGGACCTTCAGACTGAAACCGCGACAACATATCGGTAGAAAGCTTTGTTCTGGTTCAGTGAGGAAGCAAACAACTTGTGTGGCATAATATTTCAAACGTTTTATGATCACATGCACACAATCTCAGTCAACGAATATCTCTCCAACGAAAAGCTACTGACTTTCACGGCCATTATCTTATATTATCCGCCACCTTATTTCCTCTCGTTTCAGTTGGTCTTGGAAGCTCAGATCTTCTTGAATCCTTTTCGGGGAGCGGAGCTCCTTGTGGTGTTCAGTGCTCCCGACCCATGGAATACAGAGCAGTGATTTGGTTGCGACGCATGACACGATACCAGCAGATGCAGTTCTCGTATTTGACCAGCATTCTTCGGATGGATAGAGAAAGCTCTGGAATGTCATTGGGTATAGGCTTGATTTCGGTATAGCGCGAAAGTTTCGGAGAGTCGCCCGAACCGTATCTATACACTCCCTTCCAATCACCTTTCACACATAGCGTAATGGAGAGAACAAGATATCGAGCACGATTACCCCTATACTCAGTGAGTAGTGAGTAGTCGAATGGTCGTGAGAACAGGACGCCTAGAAAGGCGGAAGTGGTTATGTCCGAGTTCTTTTGTGACATGTCTCGAAGCTGCATTCTGTGGCATCATATGTTTCCTTAGGCTTAGCAGTTTCTAGCTGGAGAGGGCGGGTGAAAGACACTGTGGAACTCTTCGTGCTGCGATGTCCCAAGACAAGCCGCACTGGCCTCCAGAAGTTGCATCCGTAAGTGAAAGAAGAGCACAAAGCATACTCAGTGTCGTTAGACAGTGGCCAAAAAGTTCTTGACAAACCTTGGGAAAGAAAACAAGGATAAGGAGGGCCTTCGGCCCTACCACTCTTTCCTGCAGTTGTGACGTCTACATCTTGCCTGCTGGGAAGAGTGGTAGGGCCGAAGCTTGAGCGCCACAAACCTGACAATCAAACGTTTTGGTTGTCCAAAACGTTTGATTATCATTGGTGCAAGAGTTGGCACACCGAAAACATTCAAAAAATTAATGTGAAGCAAGCTTACGAGTGCTGGCGCAGTTTGCGCCAAAAAAAAACCAAATCGTGCATTTTACTTATTTTTAAGGGGTGTGGAGGTCGTACCAAGGGTAGGTTTGTCCAAACAATGAGGTTCTGGTGGAGAAAGTTTCACTCGCGCCTCCCAGATCCATTGAGTTCAATCTTGGCTTCCAGTTGAATGGCTTTATGAAGGATATTATACTACTCATTGATGCCAGAACCTCCGCTGAAGTAGCATTGGACGCCGTGAAAGATGATCTCACCCAGTTTGTTTTCGTAAAATTGAACGCATGCCGATTCAGAGCATGTTGGCCAACTACGGCACCAGTATGAAACGAAGGGGCCAACGTGTATCCCACAGGTTTTCTATTGGTGTACATGGAGATAGTCTTCAGACACTGTGGACTGAAGGCGATATATCAGAGCAAATTACTGAGCAAGCGCATAATTATAAAGTGTAGTACAATATGAGTGATCTATTTATGATGTTTCTTAAGAGCTGCCCTCCTGCAGCAGAGTTAACCAACAGAATGATTTTTGTGGAACGACTTCGCCAACCGTAGTTACCAGTTGTCTCTAAGACCATTCAGGTGCAAAGGGGCCTCGCCGGACAAATAGTTCATTTTCACTCCGTTGTGTCGTGATCGGTTTGTTCCTTACCCTGCCAACGTAGCGGTCACACTTTTTGTGGAAGAACCCGCGGGACCGAAGCTGCTGAATGCATGAAAGGCTTGTATTCATGGGTGTACACCTCGAGAGGCTGCAAAGCAACGGTGAGCGCTCACACGTGTCGCTCTCACACACGCAGGTGAAATGTGAGATGTAGCGCGGCAAATTGTTCGAAAAGTGGCTAAACTTTGTTGTACTTTTGAAAGTTACTCGCGTCTTGATGAAAATGAGAATTTTCAAAATGTTTGCAGAAAGCAGATGGAACAGTGGACCTGCGTTGGGAGCGTTAGCCCAAACTGACCGCAGAAATGTGCGCGACATTGCCGAACTTCACCACCGTGGATGGCAAAATGGCGCCGTTTCGTGGCCCGAGTGTTGTTTTCTCCTACGCCCTCTGGGAATGCGGAAAACACCACAGTACGCCAGATCCGTGGCCACGTATCGACTCGACGCAAAGAAAGAGAAAGAAAGGCACGAAAAGCCTGCCCCAGGGAGAATAAAGTATTGCACATCGGCCTAACAATTACTTGCACAGGTTCTACACGTCAACGGCACGTCTGTTTTTGAATGTTTGGAACACACCTGGTGCGAGCCACAAGCGAACACTGATATGTGGGCCAACGGCACGTGTCAGACTGAGCGTAGCTACGTGAGATGTGCTTCCAAACGTTACACTAGTTCCCCGCACTGCCTTGCTTTCTTCGTGCTAAACCTGTACATCTGACCAAACGGAACTGCATCCAAACATATTTCGCCCACCTCTTGGGCCAAAAGAGCAGTGTTGTTTATTGACATCTGGGGCGTTTATTCAAGTCTATCCTCTACACACTGCGTACCAATTTCCGTTCAAAGTAATGTTGGACTGAGCGGGCCGAGCTGACGTGCTCCCGTTCTTGTTTTCCGCTAGCTCGATGATGGAAGCAAGCACTCCCTTCTATTTGGTGGTTGCTTCCAGAAAAGGTTCTCAAGTTTGCATCCAGCATCAAAGTATATCGCAATTTTCAGCATCGACTGCGTATAAATGTGGATCGCAGCGGCGCCAGCCATCGATACGGCGTCCACATCGTCTTGCCCGCCTGCAAGCCAATTCGGGTGAAGTTGTGGTTCAATCGTATCGAAATCAACATGGTCGCTTCTGCCAACTCTCTTTCCACTTGTAAGGTGCTGTTCGCGTTGTCTTGTTGCCTTGTCTCGTGTGAAGCATCTTTCTTGTCCGGAAGGTTTGGAGCCAGTCGCCCGTTGTTCGGGAGCGCTTATCTTGCACCGTTCCGTGGAAGGGTACCAGAAGCGTATTGTGCTGAAGCCATAAAATCGAAGGAGTGCGAGCTGTGTGCCGAATGTAACGTTGATGAGGGCAAGTGCGTAGATCTTTTCAAAACGGACACATGCTGGCCGGGCCCTAACGAAGAAGTGTGCTTAAGATGCTATGATGAATTTGGCGCATCCATCTTCCCGAAAAGAGTGCTAACGAATGCGCGTACAAAGATGGCATACAAGAGTTACCGAAGAAGGACCGGTTCTGCGCGCTTCGTGGACCCTGCCATGTGTGATACATTGAACTCTGCTATGGTTTGTACGGATTGCGAGACATGCATGGGAGATGGTTCGAAGTACGGAAACTGCAAGGCCTACTTCCAGACGGACAAGTGCTGGCCAGCTCCACAGTCACCGGAATGTTTCGAATGCTTCGATGAATTTGGTTCTTCGATCCTCCCGGACATGAAGTAGAGCAGCGGTAAACCTCTCGCCACAACCATGATAGCCTGGTGAGTAAATGGTTACCCAAGATACCGAAGGTACCATCGGTACGTTCGCCCATCTTGTGCCACCCCTGCCTCTTTCTCTCCAGTCCGTCTCCGGAGTTGCCACAGTCTGGTGTGAGCAACATCTCCGACTTGTTGCTCACTGCTTTGTTCGCTACTCGTGGCTTCAACATGTTCCGCCGATATCTCTGCTTCTTCCTCGTCAACGGAGAATCGAATGTTTTTTGAGAGTCCACAAGAGATGTACCGCCAGCAACGCCCAACGCCGCTTTGAAAATGTTGACGTCGTCTCGATCCATGCCCCATACAAATGACTTCACGCAGCAGTTGATGGCACCCAGCATTGCAGCCGCAATCCGTAAAATTACTCCGCTCACTCTCTTGACCTTTCCTTTCGAAAACTGGTGCAGCCAAAGTTCATTCTGTGCATGGCAGGGCGATGTACGCATGCGGGTGGCGCTTATGCGACGTAAGGTAATGGCCATTTTAATCGTATCGTACGAATTCCCGCAGTACTTGCACGCCTAAAGCAGCTTCTTTTGACGCCCAGACGCGTCTGATGATTTCTCTCTATGAACACGCGACCACAATCTGGAGTTTCTTGCAATCCCCAAGTTGAAAACTGCATTGCAATAGTTACGCACCACATCTTGAAGCAGCACTAGAAGAGCAGGATCGAAAAACTGATCTTCTGTTGCGAAGTCCTGAACGCCAAGCATTTGAAAAGATTCCAACGCATGTCTCCAACTTATTCAGTTGATGTTGAATCCATCAAAAGTACGTGACACAAAGATCGAACAAATTCGAGCCCGGGATTTCGGATCCTGTCTGTCACAGTTTTGAGGGCCAACAAGACACGAAGAAATGTCAAGGATGGAGACTTCTCTCGCATTTTATATAGCTTCTGTAGTCGTTGAGGGGTTAGGCATCTAACCAGCGACTTCAGTTTTTCAGCAAATTCATCTCCTCTCGGTTTCATGCAGCGCGTCCTCGATTTCGGTTCGTCGTGCTTTGTTCTGAGCAGTCCAGTTCCATGTTAGACTCCATCTCTTCTGCTCGCAGTCTCTGCACCCCTGGCAGTCTACTTACCTCTTTTATGACGTGTGTACACAATACTGCGATCGGTAGGAGACGAAAAGACTGGAAATCCCATTCCATTTGAACTAATAAAATATGCTGACTACCGTTTACTCGTCGCCTGTCTGAACTTCACAATTTTGCCTCCTCTAACTATCCATTCAAGGTTGGAGATTCTTGTGGTGCAGGTATTGCACTATGATTGAAACGATCTACTAAAAATGGACCAAAGTATACCCCAATTGCAGGATGAACCCTTAAGTGACAAAACAGAGGCTTTCCCTCCACAGGCTTCTTGTGAACGTGGACGTATGCCCTTGCCATGATGGCAGGCCATGCATCCGAAATTTACATGCTTTGCTATCATGGCGGACTGATGACCAGCACTACGCTAGATATAAGGTTTTGATCGCGTAGGTTATCCGCTGGTGTAGTCTCTTTGCTAAATTGTCCCGGGATTTGTCGCTCCTTGTCTTGTACGGTCACTACCGAGATTCCTTTCTACCTTGCATCTTGGTTCTTTGTCACAGTTTTTGCTATTCACTACATTGGCATTTCACGCCTGTGCTGGTACTCTCGAGCTACGAACCCATTTCTTGTCCTCTTCTAACTAAGAAGGGGGCATATTAAGGACTGCCGTCGTCCGGTGTCGTTTTTTCGTGCAAGATGACACTCACACTTCTCAACGAACCCTGCGTACCACACTCCCTCAATTTTTGTGACTCTTTGGAGTTGCCAGTACGATTATAGAGGACGATGAGTACACTATGGAGAGCCCCAGACTCCTGGGTTCCGCAATCAATTGCCGAAACATCTTCTTGACTAACCAGCCCCAGACCCTGGCTAGTGCAGGATCGTAGATTACTGAGAATTCTGATGAATTACAGAGATTCAGATGATCTAAAAGGCTACCTGCGATAGTGGCAGTTTCAGGGCTTCCTTTTTGCAAATCCCTTTTTGTCCCAGCTTCTCACAAGATCCTTGAGATAGCAAAAGGGTGGTGCCGATGATGCCATTTGATCTAGTGGTGCCATGCGCTTTCCAACCACTCCTTCTTCATTGCCAAATTACTTCTTTGATCTTGGGGAAGTAACTGCTGTTCTCACTCTCTCATAGCTTCTCTCCGTGGCTTCATCGAATGCAAGGTTAGTTACTTCAACGTTAACCTGTGATGAAGAAAAAATGGTAGCAATAGATAGATTAGTAAACTCAGTATATACGGCTACAAACCGGGGCACATGATCTCTGGAGTTGATCGAAGTTCGTTTTGTAGTTTGCTGTAATATTCCTCAAGACCGCCAAAGTCTACCTGAGAGGCTTTAGAAGCACACAGAATATGGTTCCTGTTCATTCAATCCCGGCCTACCAGCACATCAATGGCCGGGGAATGGACATATGTCAAATACGTATTCCGAGTTGGACGTCCAGCCAACGTGGATAGACGTATGTGGTTCGGAAGCTAATCTTGAACATCTGCAAATCTAGACAAAGCTGTAGACGCTTTACGCTTTTCCTGAGCAGTGGGCATATAATTGCCGTCCTCTGCGTTTCCTCGGACTCTAATGACAGGATAGCATCGAACAGCTGGAACGCACGCTTCAACAGCAGACATGTTCGTGTAGGGAGACCCTTCTCTCTTCTTAGAATTAAACCTGGCACGCGTTGCAATATCTGTGTCCATTACTGAACATTTAGCATTGACCATAATGTTCAAACCAGTGAATCGTAGTCTATCTTACCGCTGTAATCCGTCTCGCAAGTTAAAAAACAGACGTTGTAATCTACCGGAAGCCTTTTGCCTGGTCTTTGCAACCATTGTACAAAACGTTTGAGGGCTTTGGCAGAATGGAGGCTCTGCGTTTTTCATTAGGTTTGTCTGGGTTCTTTCCATCACGTGTTGAGTTGGGATTTGCGCTCCCAGGCTTTCCCCTTGTTCAAACAATACTTCTCAAAAGTCGTTGGATATTGATTCTGACTGCTTCTGCGCGTTTAATAAGTACAACATGTGCCAGTTTCGCATCTGATGCTACCAATGCAGATAAGGAACTTGAACGTCTATCTAAAGCATGAGACTCGTATAGGAAGGCCTGATGAAAGATCACGTTTCTCCACTGGCTTCCAGACTTCGGAAGATACGATGCAGCTTCTGAGCTTATAGGTACGATATCATGAAGACAAAACCCCCACTTTATGAGCTTTTTCGATTTCTTATTTGCAACAAATGACCTACGTGGAAAACAAAACCAACCAACTGTGACGATGACTTCATATTTTAATGTTTTTGTGTTCGAAACAAACCATGCACTGCCCTTTCGTCGTTTAGGATGTATGCGATGTCCTTATCGGTCTGCTGAAAACTTTCCTTACATACCTATAAGCGAAAAAGATTGTGAACCGGACGGGATCGTGGTGGAGAGGCTCCGCGAATAGCACCGCAAGAAACGCGTGGTATACTCGAGGCAGAAGATGACCAGGAGCCACCGACGGAACCGTTTTGGTCTCGAAGAAACTACACGGAAACTTTCTCTTCGAAGGTCAACAATGAAGTTCTCCGGGGCCTAGTCAGGTAACATCCCGTGATTTATCTTGAATCTTTTCCAAGGGCCATTGATGTCGAACCTCTCCGCAAATGATCTGCTACCAAAGGGCTCATCCACATTTCTCGTTGAGTCTCTCCCTTCGTGCTCAGTATCACTCGCTTCATCTCTCTCTTGAACTTTATGAATGCGCCGCTTCTGTGCGTACCGCTCAGTTCTGACCACGCGTTGGGCTTGCCATATTCTTTTAGAATAGCGCAGCCATCCTGATTAATCATATCAAAAGTCAGTATGTGAATAACATAAGAAACATAGCATCCTGTTCTGCACTTTCGTTACCGGCATGTTCGGATCTAGGACTTATATTAGAAGTAGCAGTTCGTCTGGATGAACTTCAGTTCTCCTCGTGATGTCCTGTGCTCTGCGTAGTGTTCTCGTGACGGCTGCCCGAACTCGTCGTTGTGGGATCCTAGAAAAGTTCATGGCCCCATTCGAAGATCCTTGATGTCTTCAATTGATAGCTCGTCTGTATCCTCAGCTGCACCCCTAAAATATTTCTTAGAAACCTGAGCACAATATTCCTTAGACACTGATGGGCAGAAGAAAGTTAGTGTTTGCTGCTTCCGTAAGGGTCGATAGAGTTCCCAAAAAAGGTACTCACAATGTTTTGTTTGCAGTAGTTCTATATAGCAGAGAATGTTTTAGTCGAAACCGCTTGACGATGCGAATCATTTTGGGTCTCTTTCTTGACTCCGGTGGTACAGAACGCGCTCTGTAATTTGTTCCTTTGTTCCCGGCACAGAACCCGTACCATTAATCTCACTGTTGCTTTACTAAACTTAGATCAGCATTTGATTATTAAAACTTCCTATAGGCTGCATCTTCTGAAGTCAAAAAGTTATGGAGCTTCATGCAGAACACGACTATCTGAGTGCTTTTCTATAGGTCGAGTATCAAATCACTTTTCATTATTCTCCAATTCGATACCAGAGCTTCAAATGCCTGTCCCACGATAATTCTCAATGACAACATAAAATAGTTGAAAGGTACCTCGTCCGCTCCAGCTATGGAGCTTGGAACCAGTGTAATCAATATCTCCGAAAAGTTGAATGCTTTATCGCATACAATCTAATGACTTGTAGAAAGTCCTTTCTCTTTCAGAAACCGCCCAAGCTCTGATAAGTTGTGATAGAGAGAGTCATTAGTGGATCCAACGCACTTGATGGATACAGAGACAAATTTTAGTCGAAAGATATCAGCGCCTGTACAGGCAGTGCATGATAGCTCTGCAATAGAACTACGCAGTTTTTTGATACTTTTCGGCCATTTTGAGGGGATTTAGGATGCCATCAAGTGCACCTATGCAACGTGTCAAAGAAACTGGTATGCATTGAAATTTCCTAAATCCATCTGCAAGCCTTCTTGTTTCTTCCTCCGATCAAGGCAGTACGTCAATCTTCAACCTTTTCCAATAACACCGCAACTCAGATGAGAATTCAATTCTGTTTGAGTGGCCAATGTCTTGATATTTTCCTCCTGATATTACACGAAGAGTTATTTCAAGCCGTATAACTGGGGCAATGACTGCATTACCCGGTCCTCGTGGAGTTTCAAAGTCATTTATGAGGCCAAACTGTACATTTTCTAAAAGTCTGACAAAGCTTTCTCGTGTTATACGAAGCAGTCTTTTGAAACTTCAAGCGGTGTGTCCAAATCTTATTTCTTCGTCATTTTGCGGATTTATTTAACACAATCTGGGAAGCAATGATGGATTCTTTCTTCCCAACTTCGGGTTTTGGATTGATTTTGCTAGAGCAAACATCCAAGCAAGATTGCCTGATTAATGTTCAAGCGGGCGGCTATTTGCAAGGATCGACGTTGGATAGTGTTCGTTTCGGTCACGGCAAGAGCGATATTACACGTGCACTTTGGTACCAAAGATTTGAAGATGATCAAAAATTAGCAGCATAAGCACCGTTCCTATGATGGAGGCACATTATAAACACAACTGGAATTAGTTCTTGGGCGATGGCACCTGGCTCGATCAAATGGCCTTTACAAAATTTTAAGAGGTCTTATAAGAGCCAAAATAATTTGGCGACGACGATTGTCTACGTTCTACAGTATCTGCTGACATGCGCATGGAGAAGAGGATGAATACTCTTCGGAGTCTGAGTAGTATTCATACCCTGAAGTTCAGTCATGCAGAGGCCTGACAATTTTGAGCTGATGTGCTTTTTCACATTGAAGTGCAACGCCCTCAGGGAGGGATTCCTGGTACTTGATCGTTTTCCCGATAGTATCGGTTGTGTAGTGTGTATATGAACTACGCCCCACAATGGTGGGTATGGACACGTGGGACACGGTTTTGGGTCAATTGGCGGTTGGCCACAGTAGTGGATGTTGCCACGAAATTTGGAGTATTTAAGTTGATTTTATTTATTATTTCCACACCCATTTCTGGGAAGCTAGTACTTAGTGCGACGGCGTGCTGCCGTCGCACCAGTAAACCTTCCCCAAACAAGGGACCCCAACCTGGGGAATTGGCTCTAGTTGTTACTGCTTGCGCGCGTGCTCAACTCCTCCTTGGAGGGAAACGCCGTGAACCACAGGACATCTAACCCCCTTGCACCTCTAAAGGGACCCATCACTGGGAGTCATATTATTCCAATTGCATTGGTGCTTCCCCCTGTATAGGGATATTGTTACCGGCATCGCCGTTCGCCCCGTCGCTCTCGCGACTCACTTCGTCCTCTCTTCCTCTTCTTCGCCCTTCTTTTTTACCCTCTTTAGGGTAGCACGTCCCACTATCCGCGGACCTCGTGTGCGCATCCGCTCACACACGCCCACTTACGTGGAAACCTACCTCTGGCGAGGACGCATTCCCGCTCTCGCGGATACAGATTCTTGTCCTAAACCCTGTTGCGCTAGTCGCGAAGGGTGGCCTCGGTCTTACAAACCGGCTTCGCCGTGCCAGCCCTAAAGGGGCTCTACCCAACTGGGTTCACCTCCACGGAGGAAAGATCCCGAACGTCTTTCGGTGTTTCTCCCCTTTGGGTCGTTGCACCACACACATCTGTTAAAAGTTTGGCTCAAAACTCTGCAAGTCAGTACCACTGGTACGCCCCAGAACACCATTTGGGAGTGGCCCTCATAAAGGACCTCTTTCTTTTTCTACCTCCTTTCTCCTCCCCGTAGATAGATCCTATCTCACATCTTCCAACCATGATCTCTCCAGTGGACAACAGCCATTCTAATACTTGTGCAAACGACTAACCTTTTTCCGCATGCATCCTATCTTCATATGCGTTATTCTGCATGTCACGCATTGAAGACCAGCGCTTAATCACGCTGGATTACACACCGCAAAACTCATTTTCCGTAGATAGGTTTCTACAAAATCGCACATTCCACCATCTGTAACTCGTTGACACGTCACCTTCGAGCCCATTATCAACTTTTTTGAGCGACCTCACGTTTAAGCGATGCTATTGCATGAGCCGTAAATCGTTTCGTAAACTGGTGCACTTGCTCTCTCCTATCATATCAAAAAGTGAAGAGCTGCGAAGACGATCTGGACTTCTAACCCTTTCCACGGAAATGCAACCAGGCATAACCTTAATTAGACTTGCAGGTGGGGGGTTTAGCACGATACATCAATTGTTCTGAACGCAACGTTCCACTTTGTATAGTGTTTTCGAAGAAACTTGCAGCAAATTGTCTATCATACTAATCCTTCCCGAAATTACCGCCCAATCGGAAGCACTAGAACAGCTTTTAAACAGATTCATACTATCAGGATCAAAATTCAGCCCATCCACTGGCTGCATCAGAGAAATTGATGCATTCTCAAATGAGATAAAGCCACTTGAGGTAAACGCTCCGAAATATTGGTGCCAAAAGGGTTACTAACCAAAACCTGTTCAAGCATTTGTGGACTCTGGGTGCAGATGTTTATTTGCTTCTGCAAAATGCGTTGGGTCTACTCATGACTCTTTGCCATACTCCTCTACAAAATTTGCCGAGTAACTGAATAGCCAGAAACTTCCCGTAGAAGTTTGGATTATTGGTGATGAAGCACATGTCTGTACTGATAATCTTATTACACCAGTACTGCCTTCACAGGTTTCATATAAGAAATCGTTTAACTTTTTCTTGTCTCCTTTGCGCATTCACATTGAGCAGGGTTTAGAAAGCTTAGTTGCAAGGTGGAAGATATTGCAGAGTCGTCTTAACTATTCGGTGAGTATGAGCGCAAGCCGTATTATTCTGTGCACGAAACTTGAGAATTTTTCATCGATGAAGGCGAACAAAAGCTGCGGTCGTTTTCGGTAGGAGCATTCGAAGATCATACAATGATATTCTGAAGAGTTATGCTATCTGTAAGGAAAGAATTTATATGATGGCATCTTTAGAAAATGAAAGGTCTTCTAGTTTACTGGTGGCACGGTCTACATTGAACCGGTGCAAAATGGTCAAAATCGTGCAAGGCCGCAATCTGCGCAGCCTAGAATTGACAGGAGTGCTGGTGCTCTGATCACCATTGGTAGGAAAATTGTTGTGTGTGGAATTTTCAGGTCCGTATACATCACTTAAGACACTACTTCTTTTTGTTATCTGACATAAATCGACTTCATTTGTCTTTATGCTCTCCGAACAGTGCAATGGTCTGCCATGTTTGTCGAAGCAGCCACCATCTGGCCCGAGTGCTTCTGTTGGTTGTTTTAACATGAAACATAATCATCTTTCAGCCAACATCAGCGCACTAGGGCATAACTCACCGCGACTCATTACGAGGATCATCTAAGTTGGGAAACTGATGCTCAGAGGCTGACGAAAATGTCGAACGCCATTGCCTAGACCTGGTGGTCTTCTCTTTCTCGAGATGGGGTGTTCCTCGAGTTTCCAGTGCCCCCAGGAGTCAAGATGTGCAGCGCTCTATGTCCTGCGCACAATGAAGGATGCACGCGTATGCGTCGTTGCGACAGGGAAGTATTCAACGCTGTTTTATGGACATTCGAAATACCTGAAAGTTATATTTCTGGCATTTCCAAAGAATTGAGACCCTTCATCAAAGATCCGCGAGCGAATCAAATCACGCTGGTGTCCACTGGACATACGGTCACTAAATCATCGGCCCCGATGAATGCTCTGCTCCTGGCTTCCTGGAGCCGTGACCAGTTAACACCGATAACGATAGGAGTGGATGATGTCCACATGGAGTTTGCTCCCCAGCCAAAAGGGCCATGCTCAATATCAGTGCCCGCACTGATACCTACGGAACGAGACAGTGGCTCCAGCGCACTTCTGGATGCCTCAAAGGCACTTCGAGTGACCAACTTCGCTGAAATTCAGGCTTTGGTGGGCTTTTCATTTTTGGCCATTGCCGACTACTCCGCATGGACAAGACTCTTCTGCTTCAGAGGAACCCCTTTCTTCTTTAGGTGGCGATACCGCCTCTGGTGGGCCGCGTTCTGTCCCTCAAGTCGATCTCATCGATAGTGATGAGAACATCAGCTCTTAGTTGGAAGAAGGATGGTCTTATAGGAAAGTAGTTTTGCACTCAAAACCTTTTCTTGTATTTAAATTAGCAATAATACGAGCGATGCGCACTCCAGGTCCAGAGAGAGACAAAGCCCTTTACACGCTTGTCAGAATTTGACATTGTCTCCCCCGGATTCGGGGTTTCCAAGATTGTTTCGCCACTCACGTAGGGCAGGGGAGGGTGTGCACACCCTCATTGGGGCTGACGACTCCTTCGGCGAAGCTTAGTTCCGGTTAGAAGTCACTGTGCGACTTTAAGAGAAGGCTGGAGAGCCTTAGAGGGCTGCCCAGAAGACCAGATAGTCTTTTGATCGGGAGCGGGCGTCAACGCCTCCTTATAGAGCCATCAGGCTATTAGGAACAGAGGTTCAGTGGTTGAAATGGGTGGAAGTCGATGGTAATGATCCGAGTTAGACGTTCGGAACATCCATCGTGGTTTATATAGAGCTTCTAGTCTAGTTCTATCAGTGCCACTAGTCGATGAGAATTCATCCGAGTTAGACGGTATGACCCTTGGTCTTCGTGCTGGCCCCCGTACGCGACTGGTTTACCGGGTTCAGTGCCAGATCTAGCCGTTTGATGACTTGACAAATTCCATCAATGCTGATGACTTGTCATCAGGCAAGGTTTAAATGATCTGGCATGGACCCAGGTTGCCAGTGATTACTTGGCACGACTGCCTCGGGAATTTTCCAGGACCGTTCGATCTATGCTGTACCGCGTGACGTGTCTGTCAACGTTTTTTGTACTAGGCAAAGTGTACTTTACATCCAATTAATTCACGTGGTCAACCAAGACTTCTTTGACATGAAAATGTTTTCATGTCATATTGCCAGGGTGTCACGAAGATGTCAACTGGGCTTTGAGGCCACTTTCACATGGCAAATGGGTAACTGATTTCTTTTGCAGATCGAGTAGAATAAAACTAGCTGATTTTTGCACGTTGGAACTGATGCTAGAGTCAACTATAGTCAAAGAAAGGTAAAAAATAACTAATTCTAACATCACTTTCCCCTAACAGTAGAGTCGACCCGACTCGTGACGAAGATTTTCTTAGATTTGCACAAACCCAGACTCGGGAGAAACCGGGAACAGGTCGCGCTGTTTCAGGTTCCAAGGTGAATGGGACTTGACCTTCATCCTCGAAGCGGTTCAGGATTTCACCAATTTTCTGCGTAGAACTTCGTTCACCCGTGAGGTATCCATAACGCGCGACCATATACTATAAGATATGCATTTCGAATGTATCGTCCAAAATCGTCAGAATTCCACCATCATAGTTGAAGAATAGTAGGTGCAGCAGTTTGTCATTCTCGTCGGTGCAGAAGGGTCCACGGTGTTGGGAGAATGAGAACGAGATATGAGAGGCTGCCCAGAAAAGACGTAGCATGACTGCTTCAATTCCAGTGATTTCACCCATCCAGTGGTATAAAGATCTTCCGCCGAGGTTGATATTATTGTAAAACTCTCCCGCGTCTTCGACATTGGTATTCTGATTCATCTTCAAGGTTTGTTGAGACGGGGATGCTTAGGTCCTTCTCGCTATGAGTCCGTTCGTCTTTTTATACTGCCGGAGAAGTGCTTTGCAGTTCTTGAGGTCTCTTTCTTCATCCAAGTGTTCTCATGAATTGGGTATCCAAGCCATTTGACAAGAAATCCAAATCGTCTGGCCCGTTTTCTGTGGTTGACAATACATTCTACTTCATATTCTTCTGTCCCATCCTTCAATTTAACCGGGGTGGGATGATCTGGCTCGGGACGAATTGGTTTATCTTCTCAGTAAGGCTTGAGAACACTAGCGTGGAACACATCATGAATTTTTGACTTTAGTGTGTGACTCAAGTCTAGACAAAATCTTACTGGACAAAGTTTTTCTGTGATCCTGAACGGTCCACAGTATCGGATTCGTAGTTTAGACTTCTTTCCCATGTGGTTCGCATTGAGGTTTTTTTGTGGACAACATGACTTTATGTCCCACTTGGAATATGCAGGGGGACCGATTCTTATCTGTGTATGACTTGGAGTAACGGTTCTGTTTTTCAATCTGTGTTCTTGCTTCAATGGTTGCTTGCTTCATGGTTTCTATGAACTTCAGAGCTGCATCTTTTTCTGAAATGATAGTATCGAGCGGTAGTACTCTTGGGTGGTCCCCATACGTTAAGAAGAAGGGTGTAAACTTTGTGGTTGAGTTCTCTGACGAGTTGTATGCTACTTCTAATTCTATGAGGTGTTCATCCCAATTAGATTACTTAAGGTTGACGTATGCTCTAATCATTTCTTCAATTTTTTGTTCATTACCTCGGTTTGACCGTCTTTCTGTGGGTGATATTCTGTTGATGTCCTTATCTTAGTACCGACGAGACGGAATAGTTCTTTCCAAACGTTGCTCATAAAAATCTTGTCCCTGTCGGATATAATTATTTCGAAGAGGCCATGATGTCTGCATTTGTGTTTGAAATAGAGTTCTGCAGTCTGGACTGCAGTGACACCTGATGTTGTGGGGTAATTCTGATCAACTTGGATAGGCGGTCTACTACGACGTACAATGCACTGTTCCCATGTTTCTTTTTGGGAAACGGTGTGATGAAGTCCATTGTAATTTGGGCGCACTCCTTTCTCGGAGGAGTTAGTGGTTGTATTTGACCCTTGGGTTTCTTGGTTCCTGATTTGGTTTGTTGACGCTTCAGACATGAGTAGACGTATTTCCTAATCGTTTGGCGTAGCGATTTCTAGTGGTATAATCTGCGAATCTTTTCATATGTTTTCTTAAATGCTAAGTGAGCTAATATAAGTTGATCGTGGTAGTCTTGTAGTTTCTTTAGTCTTACTTCTCCTTTTGGTGCGCAGAGTCGTCCGAACCTATACAGTAATCCGTTTTGTTTTTAGAATGTTCCCTGCGGAGATTTGTATAGGTTTCTGAATGCCTTGTCGTTCATATATCCGTTGATGAATGCGCGCGTATCCTTTTTGGATACATCACCAAGCTGGGATATACCATTGGCTTTGGAGATTCTGATACTTGCTTCCTGAAGTAGTGACCGGTTAGTTGCTTCAGGGTTCTCAGCTTGTTTCAGGTAACTTGAAAGAGCATCTACGACAACGTTGGACTGTTCTGTGATCGGCTGAAAACAGAAGTCAAATTCAACGATTTTTTCCAGCCAGCATACCTGTCTTTGAGATAGGTTCGGTTGAGATTCTAGATACTTCAAAGGGTAGTGGTCAGTGCAAACTGTAATTTTTTGGCCGTGAAGGTACAGTCCTCATCGTATTTATCACCCCCAAGAGTTCTCTTTCGTAGGCTGCGTAACGCGGTTCGGCGGCATTTAATATTCTTGATGAAAATGCTACAGGTCGTTTAACATTGTTTTCAACCTTTTCCATAATGGCCCCAATGGCATATTGAGAACCTTCAGTAGTAACGATGATGAGTAATTTTGGGTCAAAGTGCCTTAGTACTGGTGTTCTCATGATAGCTTTCTTCAAGGAATCAGAACTTTCAGTTTGTTCTTGTTTCCGTTCAAAATCAGATTTTCAGCATAGTTTGGCCAAGGATTTCGATATTTCGGAACATTTCTTGATAACCTTCGGTAGTAGTTTACTAATCCCAGAAATGCCTGGACGTCGTTCTTGGTTTTCGGTGTACTCCAATTCAAGATTGCATCAACCTTCTGCACTCACAATGTGTCCAAGATACTCAACTTTCTGCTTCATGAATTAACACTTTTAAAGTTTTCCATAAACTTGTGCTCACGAAGTTCGTTGATTACAAATCGAAGATGCTTCAAATGTTTTTCTTTGTTCTTACTATACATAAGAATGTCATCTAGATATACTAAGACGAACATGTCTATGTATTCGCTCAGAACCGTATCCATCAGGCTCATAAATGACGCTGGGGCATTGGTAAGACTAAAAGGAAGTACGAGGAACCCAAAGTCACCGTATCTTGTACGGAAGGCTGTTCTCGGGATTGAGTGTTCGGAAAGACTTATTTGATGATACCCTGTACGAAGATCTAGTTTTGAAAGTATTCTAGAGCCACTTAGCTGATCGAGTATGTCATCAATCTGGGGTATGGGGTAACTATTCTTCACCATTAATTTGTTTAATCCTCGGTAGTCAGTGCATAGTCTCAATGCTTCATCTTTTTTGGCGACGAATAGGTACGGGTACACCCCAAGTGCTTGAACTTGGTCGGATGAAACCCTGTTGAAGTAATTCATCAAGCTGCTTACGTAGTGCTGTAAGTTCTTTATCTGACATAAGATATACTGCTTTCTTGAGTGGCGTAGAACCAGGCAGTAGGTCGATATGAAAGTCTGGTTCTCGCTTCGGGGGTAGTTTTCTGGGATTTGGTCTGGAAATACATATTTAAATTCACCTAAAGATGACTGCTGGTTGGGATTTTCTAGTTCTGTATTTTCTGGCTCATTTTGTGGGCGTACAAGAACTTCAGATACTGGTAACTTCTTCCGTATGCATTTCTTGATAGTTTTGATTGTTGTATTATTGTTCTTTCGTTTCCATTTAGCGTTAATGACAACTCGTTCATTTTCTTGGGAAATGATATGGCGTTGGTTCGGTGTTTGACATAGGGGTTGTAATGGTTAAGCAAGTTTTTTTCCAAGAATTGCGTCATATCCGTACAATGGGCAGATTGAGAACCGCCTCTTCCCTTTGAGGTGTCCTATTTCCAATGTGACACCATCTTTATCAGTCTCTTCTAAAACGTTGGTGGATCCATTTGCCATCTCTGCTTAGTAGTTCGTTTTGACTGCTGGAACTCCCATGCGTTTAACGAAAGACTTTGAAATGTAGCTGATTTCGGATCCGTTATCTAAGAACACTTTAAATATTTTTCCGTTTACGCGTATTGGCTCAAATAACTGTCCTGGGGCTGGGGTTTCAAATGGTGATGCAAGGTTTGACGTTAAAAGTCTGTATTTCTTGTGGCCTAATTTGGTATTCGCACTCGGGTGTTCCGTGCGTTCGTCGACCCTGACATACGTCTTAGAAATCTTGGTTGTTTCTGTGGGTAAGGTGGTTTCACCTGGAACTGTTCACATGTGAGTCAGTTCCTCTAAGAGTATTTTGGGCAGCATGGGTCGTTCGCTCTGTGACCTGGTCTTCTGCAACGGAAACAAATTCCATTCTTGTGGCAGTGATCTCTGGCTTCTACGGTAAGCCTCTCTAACTTCACGGTTCCGATTTACATTGGTACGGGTCCATTTTTATGCCGGTGGCCACCCGCTCCTCTGCCAAATCTACTGGAACCTTCTCTTTTGTACGCTGACTTGACTCTTTCCGCATCTTTCATCGCATGTATGACAGAGTTGTATTCCTTTGTACAATGCTCTTCAGTCCTCTTTTGGATCTTTCTATTTGTTTTTCCACACTGATATTGGGAATATCCAGTATGATCTTCAGAAAATCCTCATTGTACTGCTGGACGTCCTCCATTTGTTTCCACTTGATCAGTTTCTCACGATCAAGCTTTTCCTTGTTCAGTATTCTGAAACGGGTCTCCAGACCGTCGAATAGCTCGTCGCGTGTGGTGAAATCTGGCCCATTTTTTACTTGGGCGAGGTACCACTCGTGAGCTGCTCCACCAATATAGCTGAGCGCTATGGGGACTGCTTTGTAATTTGAGGTTTCTTCCAGATAGTTCCGTACATGTGTGATCCAACTATCAATTTTCTGCTTTCCAGTAAACACAATGGGTTTATTGATCTTTGGTGAGGAAGAAAATTCGCCTCTAAAACTCAGGAGGAGGGTGAGAGCGGACTCAAGCTATGAGATCTTCTGTTCAGCTTCTCTTTTCAGTCTTTCCAATTTACCATGCGTATCTTCCAGCGCTCGGCCCAGATTTTGTATAATCTGGTTTGCACGGGACTGCGGTGAGGGCGCAGTATTGCTTGGGGTGCTCGACATTGCGCAGAATCAAGTGAAACAAAAAACTTTGCCGAATGGGTCGGAGTATTGGGCTCACTGGAAACACAAAATTGGTCAGAAATACATATTCAGTATGATCTGGATTTCTGTGGCTCATCCAAGCTTGGAGAGCTTGGTGTAGCAAAATCCACCAAGGCTGGATGGTTACCCGTTTCAGGTAAGCGCATTACTTACTTGCGATGCTACCTATGTTAGGAACAGAGGTACAGTGGTTGAATTGGTTGGAAATCGATGGTGATGATCCGCGTTAGAAGTTCGAAACATCCATCAGGGCTTATATAGAGCTTCTAGTCTAGTTCTATCAGTGCCACTAGTCGATAAGAATTCGTCCGATTTAAACCGTATGACGCTTGGTGTTCGTGATGGCCTCCGTACGCGACCGGTTTACCAGGTTCAGTGCCAGATCTAGTCGTTTGATGACTTGACAAATTCCATCAATGCTGATGACTTGTCATCAGACAAGGTCTTGATGATCTGGCATGGACCCAGGGTGCCAGTGATGACTTGGTACGACTCCCTCGGGAATCTTTCATGACCTTTCGATCCCTCCTGTACCGTGTGAAGTGTCTGTCAACGTTGTGAGTAGTAAGCAATGTGTACTTAAGAGAAAATATGTCCACGTGGTGAATCAAGACTTATTTGACATGAAAATGTTGTCATGTCATATGGACAGGGTGTCACGAAGATGTCAACTCGGGTTCGAGACCAGATTTGTATGGCACATGGGTAACTGATTTTTTCAGCAGATTGAGTAGAATAAAATTAGCTGGCTTGCGCACGTTAGAAATACTCCTAGAGCCAACTATATTCATAGAAAGGTAAATAATAACTAATTCTAGCACACTGCTCCTTGGTTTTGTCGAGGAGCAGTCCGTTTGCGATCACCACCTCCCAATTACTTTCATACTGCTGCCCGTTCAAAGACGTTGCGTCTTCATAGGAACTGGAGCCATGATTTCTGAGCAGCAAACGTATAGCTAAGAGATCAGTGCAGGACGGTGACACACTTTTGATTATCGCCACACACTGCTCATCTTCTATGTGCTGTACCACGTAAATGAGTGGATCGCATTCTTCTACGGGCAGCTAATTGCTGTGACTGTCGTGTTGACTAAGCACACGGGCAGGAAGCATGCAATACAAACGCACCTTTTCAATGTAGGCAAGTTAGTCCAGGGTCGCATATGCTTCGGGTCTTGCAAATTATCTCTCCAGCACAAACAGCTTCGATGAAGAATCTATCTGATTTGATCTCAGCAGAAACTTATGCTCTCCTTCGAAGTGAATGGACAGTCGCTGTACTGCAGGTATGATGTTCTCATGGCGAAACTCGAAGTATTCTCCGAGCTGAGCTGACCACGCCCACCACATGCGCACGCGTGTATGCGTGGATCTCATTCTGCATCTGCCCTCCTTGTGTTTGATCTTTCTCCTTGCAAGCCTCATTTGCACCAACCATACTGAGCATCAACTCCTGCAAATTGGGTTGCTTAAAGACGTACGTCATCAGATAGGCCACTGTGCCTACCCTCCTTGCGTTCGTTTTACTTTCATATGGCAGGGGTACCTAATGGTCAGAGTTGGATTGTACCCCATAATCTTCAGGTCTTATTGGCTTCTTCTGTGGTAGATAAAGTGACGTGTGCCGTCCTCAATGTAAATCCCCAGCACAGTCATGGTGCTGTCGTATCCAAACCTGCACCGCCCAGCACTTTTTTCACAGTATGTGGAGTGGCGGTGCCTGTGCATATAATGAGGCCAGGCAATCCGTCTTCTTCCCTGGGAAGGAGTACTTCTGCACAAATCAGCTCATTGATAACATCAATGCCTTCATTCACGCCCCCTTCGATACACACGAGGATGAGCCATATTGAGCTCTTGAAACTCAAGCTTTGATGCAACCCTCAAACAGTTCATTCCAAATATATGCTCCGAATTCTTCTCGAAGGTTTTAGTGAAGTAATTTACGAACTGTTCGTATACTCTCGCGACCAGATCCGGTCGCACAAATGGTCAATAGCGGTTACGCGGTGTCATAAATGCACTAAATTGCTGGTGTCTACACCAAGGCGCTGGATGTCATCTTGCCAGATGATCATGGTGATTGTAATGACGAGAGAAGATATTTCTCTACTTTGTATGATCCTCTTTTCATCCACTTGCTTGCCATTCCAGTACGCTGCTGAGTTGAACGAGTCACCGGGGAGACAAATAAGTCCTATATGCACCAACTGGGATGGTGACGCTTGACCAGTTTGCAGTTGTGCTTGCTGGATCTTTTGCTTTTGTACAGTGCATGCATGTTGTTCTGTGTCCAGGAAACTCAGTCACATGTCCTCAATGTTTTTTGGGTGCGAAGCATTTACATCTGCGTCAACCGTCCACTGTTCAGAATGATGTTGTCTGAATAGAGTCGTTGCTTCGTGCTCTCAGCCAAAGTCAGCTTTTGGAGCTTCCATACATTGAAGCTTAGACTTGAAGATTGCTTTGTGAATGTTTTTACAGCCAAATAGAGGCCTGTGTCAAATGGTTCGTTCTAGTCGCCGTACGGGTAGAAAAAGGAAAAGGCTCGTTTCCCTGCAAGTTTCGACGCAGGCTTGGAAGTCGGTAAAGCACTTGCGATTTGTTATTTGCATTTGCAGTCGCGCCATCTCCAGAAGCATCGGCAGCAGCCGTTCCAAAGGCGTGATATTCGGTCAGGGTTCCTTTGACCAAAAGCGGTACTTGGGACTGCAATCAGTACAGCCCATTTGGATCATCGACCATCGTTCTCATCATGTTTGGCTCTCTGAGCATCGTAAGGTGGGGGACCTGCATTGGCATGAAGAGCACTGACTGTGGCATTTCTGATTCCTCCGTATCAATGTACGACTACATTTTTTTTTTGTTTCACGCACGCTGATATTCAGGGCGGTTTCCTCTTTCTTTTGCTGCAGTTCCGTGCTAAGCATGAATCGGCACCACTCCCGCACAACATCTGTCTTGGGCTGGATCACATCGTATACCCTGGAGACGATGTCTCTTACGCTAATATCCTGAATAAAAACACGCCCAGTGGCAGGCCCTTATAGTATTGTTACTTGTAAGTATGGGCTACGAAAGCGTTTTAGGCGCTGTCGGCTTGGGCATGGTACTGAAAGAGAACGTTGACCTAGTGGTGGAAACGCTGTATGCGCGTGTATGTGCATTTTTGACCCCTTGTGTGGAGGACGTCGTCCTGTAGGCACTGTATGATACATTCCGGACGGGCTGAAAATGGTGGACACAGATTATACAGGACAGTGTTTTGCAAAAAACGTTGCCCTGTGTTCAAAAAATTAATATTTTTCACCCCCCATAGGACATGGTTTTGGAACGATTTGGCACGTGCCCGGTGCGTGCACCACAAAAGTGGGGTTTTGAGGTACGTAAAGGCATGGTCCGTGCCAAAACGAACCTGCTCTAGCACAACTTTTTTTGCGTATTCCGTCAGACGCGTGCAAGTGATTATGCGTGTGTTAGTGAAGCGCAATTGCTCCGTCTGAGCTGCGTTTGTCTTCGCTTTTGAAACATATTGGGCTTCGCAGAGCGCTCTTAGCACTTTGTGTTTGTTGAGGTGTGTACGATTGGCTTGTTCATGTTGGATATGTGGTTTTAGCTTTCATTACCCTTCGGAAGGGAAGGGGTTCTAAGGTAGCTGTTTTGATAATAGAGTCTAGGGCTTGTACAGTGGCTTTTAAAGTTTACGGCTACATGGTGTCCTATGTATGCTACAGGTTTGTAGGGTTTATAGTGGATTCTACAAATGAAGACATCATAGTGATTTTCCGGATAACTTGTTCTAGCTTTAAGGGTGTTTAGTTTAGCTGTACTATGTACCATAAATGGTTGCGAAGGCACGTTTAGCGGTTTTAAACTTGGATAGGGGTTTCTACACCTCCACAGGTGTTAGGGGTTCGTAATAAGACCGATGGTGATTGAAAAGTAGTTGTAAGAGTCTGTAGTGCTTTGGGCTCTAGAGGTCTTTTAGAGTATTGAGAAATACATGTTTTATGTATAGGGGTTTTAGGGGTCTGTGTGAACGGAGAGGTTCTATATCCTACTAGTATGAATTTGTCAGCTTCGAGCGTTTTGGCACCATATGGTGCATGTCAGTGATTCGAGTGCACTGACGTGTGCACTCAGATCTACACTGCATTCAAGGTATGTTGAATTTTGGGTTAAGTTTGCGGACTCACTGGAACGCCGTAAATTTTACAATTTTTTGGCGGACTACATGCTATACAGTGAAATGGCGGTCTGATTGCTCCCTTCGAGTGTAGCCTGCGTTACACTACCAAAAGGTAGGAACCGGTGTTTTCACGTCTATAGCTATAGAGACCAATGTTTTTTTGGATTAGCGAATGGGGGATGGTTTCGTGGATATTAGGTTTTCAGGTTTTAGGGGTTTTTAGGGGTTTTTAGGGGTTTTAGGGGTTTTTAGGGGTTTTTTAGGGGTTTTTAGGGGTTTTTTAGGGGTTTTTAGGGGATTTTAGGGGTTTTTAGGGGTTTTTAGGGGTTTTTTTAGGGGTTTTTAGGGGTTTTTTAGGGGTTTTTAAGGGGTTTTTAGGGGTTTTTAGGGGTTTTTTAGGGGTTTTTAGGGGTTTTTTTAGGGGTTTTTAGGGGATTTTAGGGGATTTTAGGGGATTTTAGGGGTTTTTAGGGGATTTTGGGGTTTTTAGGGGATTTTAGGGGATTTTAGGGGATTTTAGGGGTTTTTAGGGGTTTTAGGGGTTTTTAGGGGTTTTTAGGGGTTTTTTTAGGGGGTTTTTAGGGGTTTTTTAGGGGTTTTTAGGGGATTTTAGGGGATTTTAGGGGTTTTTAGGGGATTTTAGGGGTTTTAGGGTTTTTAGGGGTTTTTAGGGGTTTTTAGGGGTTTTAGGGGTTTTTAGGGGTTTTTAGGGGTTTTTTAGGGGATTTAGGGGTTTTTAGGGGATTTTTAGGGGTTTTTTAGGGGTTTTTAGGGGTTTTTAGGGGTTTTTTAGGGGTTTTTTTAGGGGTTTTTAGGGGATTTTAGGGGATTTTAGGGGATTTTAGGGGTTTTTAGGGGTTTTTAGGGTTTTTAGGGGTTTTTTTAGGGGTTTTTAGGGGTTTTTAGGGGTTTTTAGGGGTTTTAGGGGTTTTTTAGGGGTTTTTAGGGGTTTTTTAGGGGTTTTTAGGGGTTTTTAGGGGTTTTTAGGGTTTTTAGGGGTTT
>NBIV01000346.1:0-79788 GCA_003194525.1 Gracilariopsis chorda
CCAACAATCCGAACACTTCTGAATTCGCTCGACGATTCTGTAGCATAAACTCTACAAACTTCTCGAATGTGACATCGCTTTAGGGACCCGGAGCCTCTCGATTCCGCGTACGCATCACGGACGGACATAAACACATTCCAGATGGTTGTGAAGCTTTCCGAAATGCTCATGTCTGAGGGCGGGTGCGCAGGAGCCCTATGCCCTATCACGGGTGCACCTGAGGTACTCCCCTGTTTAGTGGAGGGGAACGACATGGGTGGAATTTGGCGGAGATGCACAGATGCACGAAAGATGCGTTCGAGTTTGAATGGTGCGAAGGAGATGCTTCGTGGCAACCGAGGAACGAAACGCCCGTTCTGATGGTTCACGTCCCTCGAACTTCGAATAGATTTGATTTCGAAGTGTGTAATGGAGCACGGAGGGAAACTTCGGAGGGTTTTGTTTGGAATGAGGGAGTTGGGCAGTGCAGAATAGACGGAGAAGGTGAAACTTCGAGAATTCGTCGCAGTTCTCACAGTTCAGGTGTCGGTCTAACGCGCAGCTGCGCCGGGTGATGGTCTTGACATTGTCGGTCGACAATGTCAAGCACGGACACCCAAGACATTGTTGTACCAGAATGTTGATTTTTGATTAAATTACGGGGGGTCGTTCTTGACATTGTCGACCGACAATGTCAAGACCGACCACCCGGCGCAGCTGCGCCGGCCTGGGGGTCGTGCCAGCAATGAAGCGTTGACGCGTGGCAGGGGGGGTTAGAGAAGAGGTGGAAAGGGCGACCGGAATGCTTCCTCCGCAAAGAACTGTGAGCGAACTCACCGAATCCACTTCTTCGTGCCACCTTAGCACCTGGTACGACTGAAAGGACGCAAAGAGAACCTCTGCCTACCCTCAGGGTTGAATTCAGCTGTTAGCACGCGCTGATTTTCGCGACCGTCTGCACCAGATTACGCGATTCTGTGTCGCTTATCGAAAGGTCGCTTATCGATATGTTTCCCATCATGGTGCGCAAGACTGCAAATGCGGACAACAGGCGGCACACTAGGAGGTCTACCAGAACCAGTGCCTCTGTGCGGAAAGCGAGGGCAACACCGTCCGATAGCGCAATGCCAACAACGCGCAGCGGCACAAAGCAGCCCAGTGACCCATCCTGGGGCCGAACCCAAGCAAGAAGGTGACCCTGGTCGTCCGTCTACCGAATGGGGAGAAGACGAGCGTGGGACTGCCTTTGTCGAAGGTGATTCCGGTGCTGGTGGCACTTGGTGAGGACGCTGCATGGGCACGAAACTGACGGGGAAGCCGACAGAGGACCTTGTCGTCATATGGAAGGTGCTCATTGAGGATGGCCAAGATATGCAGTACCCGTATCAGTTCAAGACGAGTGACAGCGTGCCGAACACTCTGGGAGATATGGAGAGCCACGCTTTCTACTGCTGGGACGTGAACATGATGCAACCTTCTCGTGGCGGAGCCTCCACTCCCTGCACTCCCGCTGCGAAACCGTCTTCCGCCCAGACTCCCGCTGCGACGAAGAATCCGTCCACCAAGAAGTTGAAGCAGAAAACCGCAAGAAAGGCGAAGGCGAAGAAGTTGACGCAATTGGTGAGCTTGAGTGACGACGAAGGTGATGAAATACACAAGGGTGCGTTGCACTCCAATTTGAAGACGACCACCTCCACCGGAAAGGCGAAGGTGGTCAGACTGAGCGATCCGAAGAAAGGAAACAGCGCGAATCCCATTGTCACTCCGGCGAAGCCTCCACTAAACCCGGGAGCCAGCAGTGGGGGAGGTGCGTCGCAGTTACAGACAGCGCAGACTGCCGTTTCTGCCCCCCCGAAATCCTTAACAATTGCTGAAGGAACTGCTGGCAACGCAAGTGATGCAGGCAGTGGTGGTCAGAGTCAATTGGCGTATCAGACCCAAGTTGCAGAAGCAATTATGGAGGCAGGAAACAGCGCACCGATGGAGGTTGTATTCCCAGAGCAACCTGGTGGGAAGGAAGAAGGAAGTGATGATGATGAGGTGCAGTTCGTGGGTTCGAAAGCATTGGCTTCAGAGGCCAAAGTTGACTTGTTCGATAAGGGAGATGAGCTACCTCCTGATGATGTCGACGACAGTATGCTGGATATTTCGTTTGATATGAACGACTACACATACCATACGTATGTTGTCGATATTGACCTCATTAAGCCTCCGGATGACGGTGTGCGAGAACTAGACCTCACCCACAAGAACGAAGTAGAGCAGCAAATAGAGCTCTACGAAATCTTGGGGTCCGTTGGGAATCTGAGTTTCACATTTATCGGTACGAAGAAGCCGGGACATGACTGGTTTGAAGGGAACCGAATTGTGGTAGAATGTACTTTGGTTGACGGGTTACACCGCTTGAATGTTTACCTCGACCAGAAGAAAACGAATGAAAAACTTCAGGATGTCTGCCACCGGCTCAGTGTATCGTTTTGGAGAAGACATGATGGGCTGCAAATGACCATGTCTCAAGTGATTTCGATTGGAAACGCGCTGAATGATACGGTTGCTGCGGCTAGAGTGATGTCATTTCGAGACAAACTCTACTCCATTCATTCGTTTATGAAAACGATTGAAAAGGAGACGAAGGTGGACTTCAAGAAAGTCACGCGCACAATGCTACGTGGTGCAATGTTGAAGTGCAAGGTGATAGGGACTTCATACCCCAAAACATGTTTGCGGTTTGTGGACATGGGTTTGAGAATGTTCACCGACGAAGACTTCATGTCGAGAATGAGGGAAATGTGCTTCAAGTACCCGGAGCTGGGGATTAAGCACTTTTCCAGTGACAGGTTCTTCAATCTGAAGGGGGACAGGATGAAATTTGCGTTGGAAGCCTTACAGGAACACTATGACGTGCGAAGAGCATCAAAAGGGACTGCTATGGGCAGGTTTCAGGACATGAGGTTGCATTTCTTCAGATGTTGTGAGCAAGCTTACAAACTATTGAAGAAGTGGCGAAGACGTAGAACATAGGGCTTCACATCGTGTTCAAAACTGAGGTTTTGATAGGGTCCTTGGTTGTTCCTGTTTCGAAATTATGTTGCCAGAAACACCGCACGCCTGGAGAGGGCGGCCACTCCTGCCATGTGGGAAGAAAACATATCGAAGAGGCTAACGAATCTGAAGATGAGACTAGGAACGACGTTCCGTAAGGACTTTCAAAAGCCAAATCCAAGTCCTGTCCCTCCCGCACCTGTTACCTGTTCCGACGACACAGGGGAAAAGCGCAGTTCAGGGTAGTAATTCGAGCTTGCCCGCGAGGGCGAGTAAGAAGAAGGCTCTGGGCCACTTGAAAGACGGAATTGCAACGGGGATGGTTTCTGCGGGATCTACGCTGGGGAAGAGGAAGAGAAAGGTCCGGAAAACAAAGAAACCGGCAGAGGAAGACTCGGAAGACGAAGAGGACGCTGAGGAGCTGGTGTTTGAATCGGTGGACGCCGATGCGAAAAGGCAGAGAACCGATGATGTTCCTGACTTCGTCATCAACATTCTGAAGCAGAAGCGAGGACGTGAACTATGCCACTTCTTAAGAAAGAATAAGCTACTGCTTTTCAGTGACGACGAGGGGGGAGAAGATGAAGACAGGAACGATCCAAACAAGAAGAAGTTTGATGATGAAGTGCCTCAGATTCTTCCAGGAGGATTGGTCAAGGCCGAAGAGGATACCAATGTGGGGGACTTGAGCTGGCTCAAGTATGTGGGCATGTTGCCCAGCAGGTGGCCCACCGCAACTGCAGATGGTGTTAAGGGCATTTAAGCGTGGATGGACAGGATAAAATCTTCCCAAGGAGCACCGTTGCCATTTGCTTGGGCCAAACGACATGAGGGATGTTCATCACGCAGTTTTCTGGCATGGTGCGTTCCAGGAGCTTTTGAGCGAATGGAATAGGGAAAAGAAAGTGTCTGAAGAAGCAGCGCCGGTTCTCAGCGATGCGGAAGCGAACAGTCTCTGGGAGCGGGCAGTGGAGGAGGACTAATACGCCATGGTGTACTTTGCGAAGAAGACAAGCGAGTTGAAAGAGCGAGGATTTTGTGTGCTGGAAGGTTTCGGAACGGATGAAGAAATGAGGAGCAGGCTCCATGCCATGAGTGACTTGATGGATGGTGATGTGAGTGAGAATCTGCTTGGAATCTTCGAGGAGTATTTCAATCGCCAACAAGATCTTCGAGAAGCAGAGAATCAAGAGTTCTGGAACCCCATTTTCAATGCTGGGGAGGCAGCTGATGAAGCAGACAGACTGTCTTGGTCTACAAGGTATATGAATACACGGAGAGGAATCGCGGATGAAATGGAAAGAACGACGGAGAATCACTGGGTGGCGAAGAGGCGGGCGTTGTTGGATGCACGTATGGGTCAGATCTGTGTATGCCTAGGATTGGAAGATAACCGAGTGGCGGTGCATAAGATGTTCGCGCCAAAGACTGGGGGTAGAGTGTTGTGTACTGGACGCGGCTGTCCCAGACAGAAGCTACATACGGACGTTCAGACGCTGACGATCCCGGAGAAACTGAACGAAAAGAATCCGGGGTACTTTATGATAGCCTCTGGCAAGTATTCGTTTCCGTTGTGGGTGTGCGAGAGGTCTCACAAGCATTTTGTGACAACAAATGCGGAGTTGGAAGCGGTTTCTGGAGGATACGCGACCAGGAAGTTCTTAATTCCACCGTTATCTATATTCATTGGAAGAGGAGATGTGTCCCATGCGGGGGCAGGGAGTAGAGATGCGATCATGGCACAAAATTTTCTGTTCCGTTACATATATACAGGTACCAGAGGACTACAAGCTACCGGATGCGGTTCAACTTCAATCGAGTTTTAGACCCAGGTTTGTGGAGGACGAGGACTTAATACGGAAGTACAAAAGCGGAACAAAAGGAACCATTCTGTTGCCAGGAGTTGGGGATAACGAAGAGGGCTCCGCTGATGACAGAGTGTCACAAGAACCTCTAGAAGACGACGAGAACCCCAAAATGAAAATGATGGCGAATATGATGCTAATGAAGATGGAAATGATAATGCGGACGACGCCATTTATACTCAAGAGGAGGGTGAGAAAGGAGATGAGGATATGGAGGAAGATAATTAGCGATGACAGATACATTCTAGTACCGCCGTAAATAAAGCATTGTCTCATTTATATCATGATGCACATAAGAGCTAGGAGTCGCCCTTTTCTTTCTTCATCAGAAAAATATGTCTTAACCTGTCAACGTTTCTTCTTCAAGAGAGTACCTCGCTCCACATCTTCACTTTTGTCTTCCATTCTTTTCCTCGTCCCTAGGCAGCTTCTATGAGCACCGCCTGCTCCACCGGCCCCATGTTGCGCTCCGTTCACTCTGTTTCTCAAGTGCACCTGAATATCAACGGCCTCTCTAAGCTGCATTTCAAGGACAGTCACTCTGTCTTCTAGAGCATTGTTCTTTCGATAAACTGCTCCTATTTCCCTCACCAAGCACTCCACGATCCTTCCACATGATCCCCCATCAAGACCCCTGCCATTTTCATCCGATTTCGAACAATAGTACCCACGTCCAGTGGAATCCCACCATCAGAAAAGCTCCAAGACAGGCCACCCTACTCAAACACTACATCTGTCATACAAGTATACAAACTCTCCTTCAACGAGGCACTTAAAGCCTTGACCTGGGCCTTCATATCCTTTCTGAATCTGTGCTCCGGTCCACCACCTGCATCTCCTCCTCCATTCGTTGCCATTATCCCAACTCCCAGGTCTCCTAGCCCAACAGTCTTCTACTTCTCTTCTGTTCCCTCATAACCATCTGCTTCATCTCTGGGAGGCGCTTCGGGGACTTCCGTGTGATTCAAAAGAGTGAGCAGTTCTTCATCTCTAATGTACCCACTCGACATCGGGAAAATAGCTTAAGCTCTGAACAAAGCCGCGATATAGTACGCGAGATATTTAGTATCCACGCTAACCCGTCCTCAAATATTTCAGTCTCCAACTTTCTACTCAAACCGTACTTCTGCGACATCTAAACAGCTTTCCAAGTACGCAGCTTGATATGTTAATACTACAATATGCGTTTAACTGTGTTTCTGAATCAGAATGAACCAAATATAATTCTTACCGTGTATGGAGTCGTCTACAAGGAGAACCTTGGCATTGGATATCTTACTTCAAGCTCACTCGCTTTCTAAAACGTACAATGAACTCACTCGCGTACATTAAAAAGTGGTATAGTTATAAGAAAAACCTCTAAAATGGGGTATAGAAGAGAAGCATAGTATGTAGCTCACATATCCTAAATCTTAACAGCTGTGCAAAGACGCCAACTGGAAGGGAATGCGGAAGATAGAAGATGAAGGGGCTACGACAACGAAGGTATTCTGTATTTTTGGTCTGTTGTTCTAGAAGTTATTCGTACGGAAGGACCCGAGAGGTTGGGGGTCTGGGGTTTTTTCCGATAGCTGCAATATATCGCTTGAATCTATATTTGATTTCGTAGTCTATAGCGCTGGAGCAGACGAGGAGAAGAATGAATAAAGTGTTAGTCACTAGTGGGGGAAACCTCTGTGGGTTGAAAAGGCAGAAGGTTGGATGGACTCCGAAGTGAAGTGCGCGAAGAAGACGGGCACAACTCGACGAAGAAAGGTGCGAATGGAGATTACGATGTCGTCCAGGAACAATGCTCTTCGAAGAGACTTCCAGGCTGTTGACGTAAAAATTTGTATGATGTTGGAGAGATAGTGTGGCGAATATAGGAGAAGGACTCTGTTGTTGAACGGGTGGCCTGTGAGGGCGTACACGGCCAATCTGTCGACAAAGTAGACTCTTAGGGCAAAAAAGAATCCACCGGGAAAGAACGCGATGGAGGCGTTCCGTATAGAACAGCTTAGGGAAGCTGGCGTTGGTAGCAGTTCGTAGCTGGCGAATATGTTCGCGTTCAGGGCGAGGAGTCCAGCTATGGCAAGTCCTGCGAATCTTGCGCTGATGGTGCTCAGTCTGCCATAATGTTGAGTGGGGTTCACTGGGCTGAAAGAGAGGGAGCCGAACAACTCCTTGTGAAGGGAGAATGCAAAGTCGAACAACAAGATATGGAGTACTGTCTCGATGATACCGTACAGTATGGTATATCCAGTCTCCGCTTCACAGGAGTAATGGCCGGATAGAAGGAATTTGGTGACCACTGGTTTCAAAACACCGTAGAGAGTTCCGATGGCGAAGGAGAGGAGGGAGGTGAAAATTAGTAGAGAAAGAAGACTTTCCATATGGAATGGATTGTTCGAAAGGGATTGATAGGAAGGAATGTAGTTGGATATGTGTCGAAGGTATGGGAGGTCTTGTAGTAGAAGGTGATTGTGCAAGAACCGGGGGTCAGAGGGGTTGTTGCGCAGGAGTTGGTCAATGTTGGTCATTTCGGCTTTCAATTCATCACTTAGAATGGATGCTGCGCCTGAAAGATATGACTTTTTTGTGTCCCTGCAGTACTCTAGCTTCAAGCAATTGTTGAAACGAAGGTAGGTTTTGTTGGGGAGAATGTCGAACGTGAGAGTTGCTCGAACGTCATTGTGGAGGAAGACGTATTGTTGGGAGCGAAAGTTCTCGAACAACATGTTTAGAGGTGCTAGGTCAAAGGCGGAACTGTTGATGAAGAACGGGAGAGAGAGAGAACGGGCAGGTGTGTCTGATTTTATATGCAACAGAATAGCTTTATTGAACTAGATGATGGCGACTAGATGAAGGAAGATCAAATGCAGGACCAAACGGTTGTTCTATGCGTTTTGAACGCGTTTCTGTTCATATTCAATGCACAATATTGAGAAGTGAGGACGAAGGAGATGAGAAACACTTTCTGGTAGAAGTGGTATAAGAGGCCCAGAATGTGCGCAGAAAAAGGGGAAGGGGTTATGAAGAAGAAATAATGAGGTTTATGTAAATGGGGGCTGTGGGATGGCGGTAGAGGTAAAGAATATGAGTTTATTGGCCATTGAAGGGGTACATCTGGGGTGTAGAGAGGGGGTGACGATATGAGAGAGGTTATTGGGTGGGGTAGAAATGAAAGTAAAAGCGGAAAGTGCTAGATATTTTGAAATACAGTGAATGGGGGTTTTTGGAAGGGGGTAAAATGGCGGGGAAGTGAATGCGCGCGAGGGGCTGGCGCGTGAGGTTCTCACCGGGGGTTGTTCCACTTATTTCGATCTCTACCACTTCTTTTGATCCTTGCCGCTTTCTTTCAGCTGTGTTGTGTTTGAGATGACGAGTGGCCGCGGATCGCGCAGCTGGGGACAGTTCCTTGCGGAGATTGAGGAAGCCGTGGCTGTGGGGATGTGGAAGAAGCGGGAACAGAAGGAAGCGGAGGAGGAAGGGTTGGAGGGAGTGCTTGCGTTGTGTTCTAGGGCGATGGTGAGGGAGGTGGGGAAGGAGGTGGAGAGGGGTGTGCGTGGGATGCGGAAGAAGATTGCAGCGTTTGTGGTTCGAGAGGTGGGAGGGTTGAGGGAGGAGCATGAAAGGTTTCAGGCGCGGCTACGGGAGGTGGAGAGGTTGGTGAAGGAGGGAGGTGGAGTTGGGGAGAGTCGTGGTGGACGGCGGGGCTCACCCGTGACTGTGACGCCGAATGGTAAGATGACGGGTGGTTTTAAGTATGTGAGTGGCGATGGGATAGCCTTTGGACCTGGAGACGGGGGCTTTGATGGGGAAGTCGAGAAGGAGGGGGTACGGTTTGTGGCCGAGACTGCGGAGAGCGAGGGAGAGGTGTGCAAGGGGAGGGTTGGGGAGAAGATGCCGATAGTGAGAGAGGACTTGAAGGGATGCGGTAAGCGTGGAATGGGTGGAGGGAAGGAGGCGAAGAAGGGCACTAGGAAGGGGACTCGTGGGCTTAGGAGTGTAGGAGAGGCAGCGAGGGAGGCAGAGAGAATCTTGGGTGATCAGCGCAAGAGGAGGTGGGAGGTGGATGGTGAGGTTGATGAGGAGAGGCGTTGTGGACGTTGGGGGAAGAGAGTGAAGAAGGAAAAGGAGGAGAGCGTACCGGACGACTTCTTCAAACTGACGTTCCCGGAGACGGAGACGCAGCCGCCTCTCGGTGCGGAGTGGTTTTGATGGGTGTCGTCGTGATATGGGTTGGTAAGAGCGGTTCTTAAGCTCCAGACCCGTTATTCACATCTAGCGAATGACATACAAAACTCCACGGTAAACTAGCGACGTCTTTTGCGTTCGTTTTGCATTCATAATATGGAAGAATCTGTGCTAGAATCGAATGCGAAAACTAGCTGGCACTCTAAAAAATTAACGAAAATTACCTCTGCATTCGCGATCCGTCATTTTCTGCAGACGTTTTGGACGACATATTTCAATCAGACCAAACTAGCCCCAAATATTAGCGTTTCGAGAACACAGACGCTGTCGAATAAGGCGCCGATGAAGGGGAAGACCATTTCGAGGGTGCGGTAATCCTTTGCTTCCAGCATTCTCCGTAAGCCTTCTGTGGTGCAGAAGCCGTTGAGGGCTTGGAAGTTGTCGGTTGTGGAGAAGTCGATGTGGGGGCCGGGTGCGGGGGAGTCCTTTTCGATGGTGGCAAGGATGGAGTTGGAGTGTTTAAGGATGGAGGTGCAGATGGAATGGTAGGAACGTTTAGTGTTGTTGGGGCCGACTGTGGTGAAGAGTGATTCGGAGTGGAGTCGTTCGATGGCGGTGGCTTTGATGAGCTTTGAGACGCTAAGGTGGAAGTTGTGAAGGGGTTCGAAAGCGAAGATGTTGTAAGAAGAGAGAAGGGAAGTGATGCTTAGAATGGTATAACATTCGAAGAGAGAGAGATACTTTGCGAGGGAGAGGGACTGGAGGGCTCTGGTTGCTTGTAACGTTTTGGTGCAAGCGACTTTTGGCTTTCAGGCGAGCCGGCCTTCGTCGGACTGGCGGAGGAGAGTGGCGTGTTCTCTGCGTTTTTCTCTGCGTTTGTTTCCAGTCTGGGATTGTGTGCCGAAGTGGATGGGGTTTGTGTTGAGGGAGAGGTATTCGCGGGTGACGGTACATCTGGGGCAGGGGTGCTGTGGTCGTGTTCCGTGCGAGATGTCGAGGATGTCCTTTGCCTCTGGAATGTCTGCGCAATAGCTGGAGAGGATGGGGTGACACTGGCGGAGTACAACGTGGGCGTCACGGAATGAGAAACCGAGGAGGGCGGAAGAGAGGAGTGGGTTGAGGATTGCAGAGGTGACGCGCTGACTGAGGTCCATTCTTGTTTCGCGTGGGATCTTGGAGGACGAATGTGGGATGAAGTCTGCGTGGTCGGGGGAGGAAGAGGGAGAGGAGGAGTTTGGGAGGTATCCGCGGAGGGTGAGGTTTTTCAGAGATACATTTTCGGCGAAATGCGTCTGAGAAGTTGAGAAGTGTGATTTGAAGGGGATATGAGTTGATGGGGGAGCTCTTGAGTGAGGTGGCGGACTTATCGCAGTAAACCTGGACGAGACCGACGAAATATTCCATACCAGTTGTTTCGGGGGTGTGCCAGACGATGTCATTGATTTGGCACTGCATGACGGCTTGTTTGAAGGCAGGAACGAATTTGTTTCCAAAGGCTGCGTCCGTAGGATGGGCGAAGGCGGGGGTGGAAGAGGAGGAAGGGGAAGATTGGGAGACAGGTTGGAAGAAAGTGTTGTTGAAGTGTGCGAGAGCGATTTGTTGCTTCAGGACGTCTGTGGCGCGTTTTTGGAAGAGGGTTGCAGAGAAGAAGTTGTGCTCGTCGGTAAGTGTGAGAGGGAGGAAGCTAGTGGAGCGGATGCATTCCTTGAGGAGGTGTTCTTGGAGTGCGAGGCACTGCTTTGCGGAGGAGATGGATTTCTGGAAGGATGACTTGGAGAAGTCTGGGTGGTTGAGAAGGCAGATGAGTTCGTTGGCTTTGCGTGTGGTGAAGGAGGAAGCGATGGAGGAGATGCAGCGGACGAGTTGCTCAAGATGGGGATTGTTGAGGAGAGGGGAGGGGGATTGGGAAGAGGTATGGGGAGGTGGGTTTGAGGAGGAGATTGAACAGAGGGCGTGACTTGCCATGTGGTGTGTATCTTGTGTTTGGAGGGAAAGGGGGCCCTGTTGGATGTGATAGGGTTCATCTTCGGCGAGGGGGACGTTGTAGGAGGGGCGGTGTGAGGGAGTGGGAGGAGGAATGGTGGAGAGATTTGGAACGGTTTTTCATCGCTTGGTCCTTGGAGGGAACTGGACGGGAGCGTTGGCGGAAGAAGAAGGGCGTTTGTCGGGGGTTAGTCGATGAGGGCACCTGCGTTGGTGACTCGGAGAGAGAACGCGGTGCGGCCATAGAAGGTGCAACGGGGATCGCAACAGAGTATCATGGCGGGGGAAGGAGAACGGAGAACGGGATGCTTGGAAACGGAGAAGGGAGGGTAGTAGCGGAGTGGGATATCGGGTAGCGTAATATTATGGCGCACGTAGATGAGGTGGTGCACGTGATGTAGAGCGTCTTTTCGAAGGGCGTGGGGTAGAGCATGTGATGCAGGGAGCAGATCGGACAGCGGGTGATAGAATGCCAAAGCTATTTGGTTATGTAAACGCTATGTATCTATTCTATCTCTTCTATCTATTATATTTTGGTATTTGAAGGGGCACTCGCTCAGGACCAGTAAGATTTGGATTCCACGCGCACCTGAGAGAGTAGGTATTAGTGGAGTCTGGCGCTAGTTTTACCTCCAAAAAATGGGAAATGTCTAGTATACTGCTAGTCGTTTGTCCCAAGCAAACTAGCTCTGTGCTATGTATGGAATTATTTCGAGAAATTTGATTCATTAAAAATTGGGTTTGAAGAGTCGTTATTCGTTCATTTTAAATCTTTGCCTTTTTAATACCAAACTAGCATAACGAGAACACCGACGGAACTCTCGGGGAGATCCAATATAAAGACAATCTTGCACGTCTCGGAAACGCCTTTGAACAGTACCAGGCTATCCCTGTGCACAAAAACGTACTGCATGGGACGCATCCGCTATTGTGTTCTAAGTTTTGATATCTTCCACGTGAGTCACGGTCGTCTTATATCTTCAAATGATGCCCCTCCCATTGGTGATATCTTACAACTTATCAGAACACTGAAGCGAGTAGGATTCGCTTGCCACACCTTTTGAAGGTATGTTCCAATTCCATTAGCCCGGGCCTCCATTGCAGTGTGCCGGGGATGCTACGTAGAGCTTCCGCCTTGCATCACGTACGTGGGCATCCGGTTAATGAGAAACCCACTCATGGGGTGGTGGTTCGTTGTGAACACTGAGTGGGCTTGGCGAACGGCGGTATATCTCCTCCAAAAGGCCTACAACCAATATCTTCTTCGGTATATCTCACCGACTCCTCGTATTCACATCTGGTCCCTTGATCTCAAAATACAGCTCGGCGGCAATGGAAACTTTTCAGAGGTGGTGAGCCCCCTCAATGTTATCGACAATACCGATTGGAATACAGTGCTAGTGAGCTGGGCGACTCACGACGATGAGCTGGATGCAAGTGACCGATCACCGGGAAGGAAGACTCCCCTAGTGGGTGATTTCACTTATTACGATCAGTAGAAGCGGGTGAGAATTACTCGAGATGAGGCTTTCATTCTTCTAGAGGCCAAAAGAACCCCCCTTGCAGGACATTTAACTGGGTTTGTCGTTACAGACGAGTTCTTTCACGGGGTGGATCCGCCCGATACACTGCTGTATGGTGTTCCTAATGAGAATAACGGAAATGTGCCCGTGGCAACGGGGGATCCAGTGGGCCATGGAGCAGGGCCTTCAGTGTTTGTAGCTTCGGTATCAGATTCTGTGCATCCTCCAGCTGCGCCGGTTCCAGTTTCATCCACACTGAGTACATCAGCCGCATCAACGAGGAATAATGCCCTGTGTGCTGCTTTGATCTCTCAGTTCCTCTAGGAGGCTGGCTCATCTGAAATGGTGGCGAGTAACGTCGAACAAATGCAAGGTGCCGTCCAGACGAGAATGGGCCCAAACGATGGGAATCAACCAGGTTCCAGTGGATGTTTCTCCTGATGAAAAAGATATTTGTTGAGTTACCAATTAGCTTGGATGTTATGAATCCAAATAGCCGGTACCAACATAAAAATGAACTTCCAGTAAACTGTGCTTCTCTGATTTTTTCTTCTTCTCCTCCCTTTTGGTATATCCGTGTATATATAGTATTCCATTGCATCTTCTTTGCCACGAGTCTTTTTTCGTTCGTCAACGCTTCATTTTTTCATTCATTTCCAGGCTTCCGTCTTCTTCTTGTTCTCCACTACAGTAGTTGTGGGCTCTTCATTCTAAATCGTGGGTATGACCGTGTCGCTACGGCGTGAGGCTCCCCTAAGAGGGCTTGATGAAGGTTTCGCAGCAGGGCCGAGTGATTACGACGATGGTATTGCTCGATAACGGATCAGGGGAGATGTTCAACCGATTCATGCGTGTCTATTGATGGTGGGAAGCCGTACCAACGGACATGGTATTGTATGAACCGATCGGGGTGGAAACTGGGTCCTACAATGCGGTCGATTACAATTCCCTGTGGAAAAACTTCCTGAGTCGCATTATCTGCAAGCATCCAGTTCAAAGATACTATCCACGGCTGCGCTGGGGGTGTAACCACCTGGCGGGATAATCTTAACGTCTGAGATGGAGTAGAGGAACTCTGATGAGTACCTGTTACCTTCTTCATCGAGAGGCACCAAGATTTCTCAAGTGTGAATGGCCTAGATTCCGTGGATTGACGGGGGTCCCTGTTCGCGGGCAGCGACGGATTAGACCAGAGAGATGGATCGGTGATACCAAGATAACGTGATAGTGATAGTGGCGCGTCCATGGGGGTGGTGCCAGAATGCACACTGCTGGCAACGAACCTCCACTGGTGTGGGCGCGTGGCAGGTCGCGTGACGTGCCGCGCGACAGTGATACTGCCTTTTCAGTGTCAACTACCCTAGACTAGGCTGCCAATGAACGTTCGAGATCCATATCCTGGTGTCCCTGGCCATCTTGACGGGTGCTATGCTCATCATTTACACTACTAGGTGATGGTAGCTTTGCATGATGCATCTTGGTGCGAATATTTTCTACTTCATACTGTGCGTTGTAATGCGAAGAACGGTTGCTGATTGGACCGGGATCTGCCATGACCAATTTCGATCGTCCAGCAAGCTGCGAGAACGAGCCAACTTCAGCGATGGTGTGGTGTGTGGACGACGGAGTATCTGGGTTAGCCAAATTAGAACTAACCAGAGCTTCTGTGTCCACCATCCCCTCTCGGTCAGGGATGTCATTTTCCAAATCCGACTGCGTCCAGGAATCTTCCAGAGAGTGATCAACAAATCGTGATACATCCTTGACGTTGTGAGATAACTCAGCTCTCTACAGCGATTGGCTCTCATCTGATGAGCCCGAAAATTCCTTCTTAACAGTGTCACTATTGCTCGCAATGGGTGCAGTATCCGTTTCAGCATTAGCAATCAGCTGAGCCAACTCGGTTATCTACAAGGGGCTATTCCACTTCAGAAATCCGTATATCACGAGCGCTAGACGACGGTCGTGACACTGGTAAATGTTCCTCGCCTGAGCGGGAAATCTCCTCCTTTTCCTTAGATGGAGCGACATCTGGAGCCGACAGTATGTCCGGTGGCGGACTAATAGGAACTAAGGAGAGAGTATGAACCAATTGGTTTGCAACCGAAGAATCGGTTGACGAAAACGACGGTATATCGGTAGGACCTCGCAAAGGGGTCAGTATCCCTGTAGGGGTGATTTCAATGTCCCTCTGTGCTGCTTTGTCTAACACAGTGTCGACCATTCCAGTACGGGGGCGTCTTGCCTCGTATGTAGTTTAGAGGCTTGAAGCACTCAATCTCGAGAAAAGCCTTCGTGATTGTCACCAACTTCCAGTACCACTGTGCCCTTGTCGACGTTGACAACCTTATAAGGGCCATCCACGATGGGTGAAATTTGTGGAGTTTTCTCTCTGAGAATTATAGTGTTACTTGCGAACAAAGCCCAAGTGTTCTTTCTCAAGGAATGGAAGATGCCAGCCGATGAGAGCATTGAAATTACGCTCATAAGCGCCTTGTGCCTTTTTCCATAGACTACTTAGCGAACGGTACAATCTTAGTTAGTCAATTCTTCCAATGGGTGTAGAGATCCGTTGTGGATGGAAGCTTATACAACAAAAATTGAGATTCAAGCGCCACAGGTGGTGGTGAGCGTGTGAAAACCGGTTTAAATGGAGGTAAACCAGTACCTCTTTGGACTTCCGTATTATAGGCATACGTAATTATATCCGTAAAATTATCCCAAGTCCTCGGCTTTTCAACCGAATAAGCACGGAGTGCTGATAAAAGGGTACCATTATATTGGGATTGATAGGTTATTGTAAGAAAATTCATCACATTGAGTAGTTGACAAACGTCTTGAAAGACGCGAGCCACAAATTGTGGTCCATGATCTGAAAGGAGATTAACCTGGGGGCCGTACACCAAGACCCAGTGACGGGCAAAAGCTTCCGCAACACTGCAAGCAGTAATCTTCTTCAACGGAACTGTCCGGAGTAATCTAGAGAACCTACCTGTGATAAGGAGCAAATTATTTCGTCCGGGATGTCCGGAGGGACTCATTGAGAATATCGATAGCCACAAATTTCAAAGGAGCCCGCGCCAAGAACAACGTCAATTTCTTCGCATGTTGACGAAACCTAACTAGTTTGCGAGCACAGTGCGTACAACTTTTCATCATTGAATAACAATCAATCGCTAATGCAGGGCAGTAGAAATCCCGACGAAGCGTCGTGTAAAGCTTCCTGGCGCCAGAGAAAGCCGACATCTTCCAGTGATGGGTAGATGTAGAACTCACGATTGCAGCGAATGAGAAACCACGATCTTTGTGTTAGAACGGACTGTTCGTACCAGATATCCCTGTGAAGTGAATGCAAAGATGGTATCAGCACCGCCATCAATCTGGGCGCGTAGTACAAAATGGATCTCCGAACTGTTCGCGAATTAGTTCTTCGGGGGTTATGGGGGTAAAGCATCCTGACTCCAGGTCCTCTCCATTCGAAACGTATAGGTCATCAGAGACATCGTCTGACAACAGATCCCAGTCTTGGTCATCCTCCTGAAAGAAAAAGCAGGATATCTCCTGTTGCCTTCATCGACACGGACGGCCTCACAATTCGTTCCTAAGCGAGATAATACATCCGGTTAATCGTTGAGATTACCTTTCGTATAGGCCACTTCATGGTCAGGCACAGCAAGCCAAAACCCCCAAATTATTAGACGGCCAGAAGGTTTGGTTATCAACATCAACCAAAGCAAGGCAGAATGAACCGTGTTGACGGTAAGGCGGGTTCCCATAAGATATGGCTGCAATGTCTGCAAGGCCCTTACCATGGCAAGAAAATCGTTCTCTGGTAGAGAATAGTTCCGTTCATAAACGATGAGCGTCTGTGACTAGTATACAATTGGCTTTCGTTCCCCACCGTGTGTGGTTCGAAACAAAGCACAGCCGATCTGGTAAGCACTAGAATCCGTACGTACGGTGAAGGGTGGGTAACGATCATATCAAGGAAGAACTCACTGCCTGTTTGAAAGAATCAAGGGCTTCCGCTTGAGCGGGTGTAGGTGGATCCAGTTTTGGTGGATTTCCTTTCGTCAGGAGTGCGATAAGCGGTCAAGTGATCCTGACAAAGATGGAGATGAAGCATCGACAGACGTTGAAAATTCTTAGGATGGAGCGGAGCTCAGTCTGTATGGTTGGTTGGTTAGTCTTTTTGAGGGACTAAACACGAGCCTCCTCGATCACCAGCCGTCCTGGACGGATAAAATTCCCAAGATACTTGACCGAGTCGGTAAAGAAATCACACGTCCTTAATTTCAAGGTGATTCCGGCATCGTGTTACTTGGCCATGACTTCTCGAAGGTGTTCGAGTTCAACATCTAGATTACTGGATAAAATAATGATATCGTCAAGATAGACCATACAACTCCGCCACGTGAAGCGAGCGATGATAATATCCAAAGCACGCTGAAACATAGCTGGAGCATTCGTTAATCCAAACGGCATACGCATAAAGCGGTAAAGTACAGAATGGCATGTAAATGCATTCTTATCCCCGTCTTCCGGTCGAACGGGTACTTGCAAGTAATTCCAGTTCGCCTCTCTGGTGTAGAACACTGTACCCTCACCAAGGGACTCGATATATTCGTCCATGCGAGGTATCGGATACACATCCTTGATGGTGACGGCATTCGGGCGTCGATAATCGAAACAATAATGCCATGCACCATCCCGTTTCAGAGACAGCACGAGCGGAGATACCCAAGGGGACTGAGCAAGCTCAATAACACCAGCGCCGAGCTTCTTATCGACTTGAACTTGTTCATCTTTCCATACTGTCAGGCCGCTCCGTACGGGTGCTCAGCAATCCACTGCGCGCCAGGCACGGGAGTAATACAGTGCCCTATGCCTGAGATCTCTCCAAGAGAGCCATTTCAAATAGGTTTGAACTCACCTAACATATCTTGCAGTGTCTTTTGGTGCCAATCTGGAACATGTCCGAGATTCAACGTTTCCAACTACTTAATAGGGTCAAGCTTATCATAACTCGTAGTAACAGCCTTCATTTTCGAATCATTCTTGTCGTTCACCTGTTTCAAAACAGATTCACCACTCTCCCCATTCATAGACTGATGAGCTTCTTCCAAGGTAGGAATTAGTGCGAGTATATCAATGGCTGACAACTTGGTTCTTCATCGGGTACTGAGCCTGCTTACCGAGATGGGCAGTGGAGACCTGGAAATTGTGTTTATTTGATATTTGAACTGCACCCTTTGCTAAGGCGAGCTGATACTTCTCATCTAAAGAGTTCAACGTTTGAACAACTCGTAACCCTCGAGGAGCGGCTGTGACATCGACCATTACCTGGGTTTCAGGAGGAATAACGACGGTTCGTGTGACACGACGCTTCGGCGACTACTTAAGATGTGAAGAATCCTGCAGAGAGCGGGTAAAGGAATCAATTTTGAGGAAGCCCTAAGCAGGGAGCAACTTACAATTGGTACGGTAGCGCCATCATCCATTTCAACATCATGCGACCGCGGCCGAATCGAATCGACGAATCGATCACAGAAGTTACAACCCAAGGTAATAAGGGCGGCAGGCGTTTTTGAAAACGATGAACTCCGGCTGCACAACGCAGTTTCTGAGCTTTAGAACTATTGAAACGATACCTGCCGTCTTCAACCGGTTATTGTTAGCGTCGGCAATGTTGATGACAGGTCCTGGACGAGCTTAAGCACGAATTTCCGGCAGTAACAACGATTCAATAATGAAATTTGGGCAAGCACCTGTATCCAAGATGGAAAGATGACACAACATATGCTGGGTAGAAAGGCCAAGGTCAGCAAAGAATTTGTAATTTCTCTTGCCCATAACTATGATTCTATCCAACATCCGGTTGTTCCTGAACCGTATCCATTAGGGAAGCAACCCATCAATAGTCTTCGAATCCACGTCCTTGCCGGCTATTCTCTTTGAAAAGAGAGTCACCGGGTGGTTAATCTTTGACGCCTCGCGCGCTTTAGGCCTCAACTCCGGCGGCTCTTCAACGGAGACTCCCCCACTCAGTTTCTCTGAGTGGCTTACCTCACGGGGGCAACATTCTGTTCCAGCAGGTGGTGTTGGGCAGCCTGAACAACGGTTACAACTGGTTTTTGAACTCACAACGCAGCCAGTATCGACGCGTGAGCGGTATGCCGATGAGAAAAATCCATTTTAACACAAAGGTACGAAGCTATCGGAACTGATGCCTTCTCTTCGGGAGTCAACGTTTCACATGGACCAAAGATGGTGGACATCTCCCTCATCGTGAGACCACAGCGCGGAGAAGCATGTCCAGGTTCATAGCAAATATGAAATATCAACTTCCGAATGTGTTATCACCAACCATTCCCTAGGGGGATTCGGTAGCTCGCTGTGATCCGCACAAATAACCCTATACGAAGGGGTGCCACTTGTGGCAGGGAGTGTCCTATAGATATCTCGAAAAGCAGTGCGCGACGGAACGTGTGATCAAGGGTACGTGGTTGGCGAGTGATGCGCTCGGAAGGACGTGGGAAAGCCGCAAGGCATGCACTGCTTTCAGAAATCTGAAAAAGGATCCAAGACTAGAGACTTGTGTGCATGCCCTCCTTTCCCGTCCGTTTTCTGAGAACGTCAATGCGTTGGCGACTAGGTACTGCACTGATAGCAGCTCCTAGCTCCTGCTAAATCATAAAAAATCTAGATATTATAAGCGTGTGCGTCTTGGCAAGCACCTACTGTGCTACAACCAAATTAGTGGTACAATCCACATATGAGCGCTATGACCCACTGCACCCACCAATAGCCCATATCAGTACGACCGGTTGCTCGAAATTACAGTCCTGGTATGAATTTTCCTCACTCACTTGGATAAAAACTGCGCCCCAGAACGAAGAATACTTCTGAAGCCACACCGAATGAGTTCCGCCTTCTGTCCATAGTCCTGGAACTTCGCCGCAGTGCGCGTATTGACCCGCAAAGGCCTCTGAGAACGTATCCCAGCGGAATTGTGAACTTTTGGAGCTTGAAAACGGGGATGGTCTGCATACAGCAGTTGAGTATCCTCCTTCTGCGAGGCTTCTGTGGTAGACGTATGCTCCGTAGGGGGACGGACACTAAATTATCATGAGCAAGGTGTACATTTTCCACCTCGATGCGGACGTAGGTCTGGGGCATCATGGATATAGAGGATGGGGAAGCCTCCAGGTGTAGTGCTCTAGACTTCACCCGATTACCTGAACGTGCATGTATAGCGTCTCCCTCCACTTTCGCGTATAGGACCAGCTCCGAGTAGGTAGCCTTTCACTTATCTCTGTGGCACAGAGCAACGAGTGTGCGGATAGATCCATCCAGTGGTCAAAAGAATTCTTACAATGCTCGAACGACGAGTAAACATTACCCCAATGGTGGAAAGCCTTGTTCAGTAGGACTGAGTACTCGGTTTCCGTTTCCATCGGGCGTTGCTTGGTTTTGCGTACCGCAAAGATAGCGTAATGAAAGGCATTCCCTGTGGCAAACGAGCGAAGTAAATATTGAACAGCTTCTGATCATGAAGTAACGCCTCCATCAGAGAGCCGTGACGACCCTCTGATAGATTTGAACTGATCTTCAGAGATTACACGTAGAAAATACGGCAAGGCAACGAACGCTTGTCCGTGATTCATGCCGAGGATATTTGCTTCCGCTACAAAGCCTGCAAGAAAATCCAAGACAAAGATAGGGTCTTCCCGAGTAAAGAACTGGTTACAATATGAAAGAGCCATCCGCTTGATGCTGTCCTTCACCTGACCCATACCACGGGGTGTCCATCTAAAGACGAATCTTCCAAGCAGTAGCACCGATAAGATAAAAGCTCCGTATACAAGGGGTTAGTAGGCCGTAGTGATTTCAAATTGGAGTGGATTCTACCCTTAGCACTGGATCTAATCACACCTTAGGTGCCTTTAGAACGATGCGAGCCCTCCGAAAGGCTACAACAATTCGATGAATAGGACGAGTCAGAGTCGTATTGAAGATCATTCTCCCGCTTTGGTTACTTCTTTCCAGGGTGGCTGACACGTCCCTGATAAGAAACGTCAGCGTTTGAACCAGGGCCAGCTTCTCCATGACGGACGGTATTCTCGAAGGGCTCAATACGACCCAATACGCGATTAAAGTTCGAGTAAATCCCCTCCACAATATCAGGGTATCCACTTAAAACTTCTAAAAGAGAGTTAAACTGAGTTTGAAAATCACGAATGTCTTCGGATACACTACCAGCGAGTTCTATATCAAACCTCATACGGAATGTATCCACCTCACTGACGAGGGCAGCCTGAGAGGTTCGTTGAACGGACATCTAAACCTCCAAGTGACGAACTTGTGCTTCCGTCTCGACAGCAATTGCATCACTATCCACATTTGGGGTCTGAAGGACTTCCTTAGGAATAGTAGAGGGCCCACCAACTGGGACAGCTAATGATTTAGTAACTTGTTTTTAACCTTCGGCCTTTTTCAGTTAACATCCTGGTTACCAGGGGCTGGCCGCGGGCGTGGCCGCAAATCTGTACAAACTGACCTCCGTTCTGAGTTGCTCCGAGTTCGGGACGGCTTCCTTCCAGAACCGATCGCGATTTCGGAAGAACAACTTCCATTCAGGAATGACAAACCAAAGCAAAACAACAGCAAAAATCCAACAATGGAGCGACGAATTGTATAAACAGAAAGTGATACAGAGCCACTTTGTAGATCTGGAGACCATTTTATGGTGCCATATCCTGCAAAGGGAAAGACAGACGAAGGCGTTCGGATCCTCCTCTGTAAAGGGTAGCAACAGTAAACAGAGCCACATGCGGTGGCCGCGCTACTCCAGGGTAAGTCCGAGGTGCACCGTCATGACTGGCGTGCAGGTGTGCGGTATACTAGGAAAGGAAGCGCAAGACAAGCGACAAAGAAATAAGTAATCACCGGCGAATATGAGAGTGCTGCTTTTATCAGGGAAAATATAGACAAAATAATGGAACATGCAGAGCGTATGATAACGCGACGCGGATTGCAGTTCGAGATACTACAAGGTAGAATAACTAGGCCCGCACAAGCCATTGGCTCTCCGACGGAGTTTAACAAACACCAAGGGTTCCTGAGTCAGAGCCGAACACTCAGTTGTTGTGTTTACTTCCCCACATTGGGGTGACGGTCACCTGCCGAAGTATAGGTGGCGCGGGCCCACTGTCTGGCAGCTATATTAGATTAGCTAAATAGAATATAGCTATTTCTAAATAATAGATGCCAGTACCACTACACGTGTGCTAAATGTGCAAAAGTTGCAAGTAAACTAATTTCCATTAAAATATGGAATTAACCTCGGCGTCGAGTAATAAAACATAGTAAAAGTGAGATACAACATAATAAATATTATATATGCGGAGTATAGGTGAGGGGAAAAATGCAATAAAACTCCGCGAATGCGTTGCAATACATGCTGCACAGTGCTTCCTTGAGGTAAGTAATTGGTCGAGTGTATGCTTTTCGTTTTCTGTTATCGCTTTTTGATGGGATGGATAGTGCGTTGGCTAATGAAAGTTGCTGCAGAAACGTCTCCAAAACTATAGTGCAGTCTGATTACGTTCGCAACAGCACAGTGGCTTGCCTACAAAATCTTCTCTCCGTATCCAGTCAGCCTTTATTTTGGCTGTCTGACGCCGCATTGATAATTTCGTGGTAGGCATGGTGTCTTGATACGTTTCTTAAAGGGATGAAGCTAAACCACCGTGGCGAGTATGGGACGCTGTCCGTTAGTTGGATATGAGCAGCAATCAACTGACCAAATTGAGATGTGCCTCTACGAAACTAAGCCCTTTGCTAAATTGAGGCTTTTCGAAAGTAACCAAACTTTGGTACCAATCGCAGCTGGAAATATAGAGTATTCAAAAGTACAGGTTTTTAGTAAACTGCCAAGATAGAGAGAGGGCACGTCTAAATCGTGGATCTTCCTCTTCGATTTACAAGGGGGCAGTTCATTCCTCTAATCATACTGCGATCTCACTGCATTCGCTTGAAAACAGACAGTGACAGCGGGATTAGGAATGTGTAAGCTTCTGAAGTGACGAAGACGTCACTGTGGCTACCTTGTCTAGCCACAACTCCCTTCGTCTGAACAATATCTATATTGTTTAGAACTATAAAGCTGGGCGTAGCACTGCCCCAAAAGCTAGTCCTTGGTTGTCTACTGTAATTTGAACAGCTTAAGAGGTGTTCCTTTCAGATCACGTTTTCCGCTGGAGTGAAGAAAATACTCCAGTAATCTTAGTAAATCAGCATGAATCTGGTCCGCTGTCTTCCATGTGAGTTCGGTCGTATCGGTGCAGTCCTTCTCATTCAACCTGAACCTTCGAAACATTGATCTCGGGTTTTAAGCAAACATATCGAAAGCATTGAACTTTTTGATACTGTAACCCAGAATGTTGCACAGCCTTCATGAGCACATCGTTGACCTCCTTCCCATTCATTTCTGACCGATACCGGGGTTAAACTTTGTGCATGCAATAGGTCTTGTTTTCCTGTGAGGACGTTATCTACCCTATAGACCAGAGGCCATTCGGCCTCTAGAAGTTGGTGCGGTCCCTTCCAACGGAATCTCAGCTTATGTCCTCCTTTGCTCTACAATGAACGAGTACGAATTCTCCTTGCCAAAAGTTAGGGCTTTGTACATTTTCCTGTGTGTTATGGCCCTGAACAGCACCCTCACGCATCGCATATGCCCTTGACGAGACCTGGCGATGCATCTTCTCCAAAGATTCTTGGATCGTGTAAATGCTCAAAATCTGTCGTAGTCGCATCTCGTGTGCGCTCTTAGCCGTCTCGTAAATATTACAAGAAGATGCTCGCATTATCATAATACCAGCGTGAGCCCTGTAAACACCTCTAGGGGCGTACGAAGGACTCTGGGTGTCGTCTTGCTTCTGAGACCCAGGCGTCTCAGGGCAGCATGATTGATTACGGATTGCACACAATCAAGTACCCACGGCCATTGTTTGGGCCCCAGATGCCATTCGCTAAATAGCGCTTTGGAAGCTTATAGAATCTCTCCTGGGACACGCTCCGCTGAGCCACATGCCCATGGGCAGTAGGGTGTCGTAGAATGTTGCCCGACTCTGGTTTCTTCCGTTAACTTTCCGATCAGAGCGTTCTTGAAGTGTGTGGATTCGTCCGTGACTACCCATAGAAAGGGTCCAAATACACCAAGTCATTCACATAAAGCGTCATCTGGAGCTTCTGTGGAGGGAGATTTGGCAGGCCAGAGCCACACATATCCCGATAGATCCTTTCATATAATCCAAACGTAGACGAAATCTGTATCGGAGGTTTCCATGTATTCGATATCCAGATGTAGGACCTTATTTGCCCTTTTCCTGTACAAGGCCTGCGCTAAAGGCCTTGATACTATATTCCCTTTTTTGATCACCAAACAGTGCAAGCTGGTTTTGACAAATGAATGGGTATCCTTCATATTATTCGGCCACCCAAAGCTCTCGAGTAGCACGCTTAGCGTTGCGTATGCACCTCTGGGTCCTGGAATTCCACGATGAGGTACTCCGAACAGATATAATCGTTACTGCAGAGCCGTAGAAGGGATCCAGAGACCTGTAATTTTTCTCCACATTCCATCCTGGGCATCCCGGCACAGACTCCACTCTGGTTCTACGTCGGGTGATGCTCGTTGTGCTTCTTTGACTTCAACGAGGTTGGGCCACTTAATGTCATCTGGGCTAGGGACCAGTTGTTGCTCATCGCACAAAACCAGACTCTACAATGCAAATCGTGGTTCCGGATCACGGTAGCCTCGATTCCCGCAAGTAATTATGTCCACAAAAGCATTATCCTCTGCTTTGATGTGTTTAATAGCATAGAAGATCTGTGACAGGTAAGACGCCCATCTCTGATCCTTGGTGACGACATGTCTTTCTAATAGGGGTAAAAGCGCGAGTGCTGTGAACAAAATGAATACCCGGGTATCAGGCCTACCACCAAAAAGGTAGTCGAGTTTCTCAAATGTCTGGAAGATTAAAAAAGCGTCTTTTTCGAAATTGTTCCAGGTTAGTTCCAAGTTCCAAAACGCAGAGCACAGAACTGCAAGTGGCTCGTGTGCCTGCTCGGTGGTTGGCAGACGTAGTTGTTATTTTGTCGTATGCGTGAGAACGCCTGACCAGTAGTAGTCGGAAGCTTCCGTGAAAACACATGTCCCTTTGCCCGGGTCGGGGTAAGTCTGCTTGACCACATCCTCCAATGAGTCCCGTATTTCAGAGTATGCCGTCCTTTGATCAGGCCCCTGACAGAGAGTAGACAATAATATTCTGCTGATGGACGTTGTAGTTCTCTCTCCAATTTTGGTCTAAGCCTCTTTAAGTACCTGTGTAAGGGGTGCCACACGCTCAGCAAAGTTTGGAATGGCGAGCTACGTCCATTGACAGCAGTATACGAATTGTGATAGCTCTCCTTCCGCTCGATGTATTGCCATGTTTCGCAGACTTTTCATAGTTGACGGATCCATGCGGTACCCAGAGCTGTCAATGACGTAGCCACACCACTTCAGCTCCTTTTCGAACAGGACACTTTTCCTTGCAGACAGGAAAGCCATTTCTCCTTGCACACAGCAAACACCATCTCCAATACATCAAAAAATGAACCCTCGTTGTAGTAGAGTACTATATCGTTCGGCCAACTGGCATAGTAGTCTACCCGAGGGTAGTAGCGGCAGAGAGCCAGCCACTTTGGTGACAATCCACTGGGTGTACTATTGACGCGTGCACCAACTGGCAGCAAGGCGCATTGGGCGGGCGCTATCTCACGCCCCTACAGATTGGGAGAATGGGAGCGATTGCTTGGAGGCCTTTGTCGTCTTACTGGCTGCTCATGGCGGTAAGAAGACAGCGATGGTGCTTACTTTTCCTCTTTGCAGGTCAGCTGCACTCGAGCCAACTTATGTAGCTGGCCAGCGGCTCTAACCTCCGTAACGTATCCTAAAATATTAAATAAAATTAGCCACATAATAAAACCTATGGCCACAATTCCCTAGCACTTGCACTGTCCCCTGGTTTCACCACACCGGCACTAAGCTTAGCCACGTGAAATATTTGGGCCAGCGATGATCTGACCTCTGCTTGCCCATTCCCTTGGTTACCTCACCATTCTGCCTTCCCGATGGTCATTCTCCTACAGACCCCCCCCCTAAGAGCCAACGTCCCGTCTGTTCCTTCCCTGTTAGGGGTCTCAGCTTTCCCTCCAGCCAGTTTCTTCTCCCTACAATGAGAAAAATCGTCCTCAGATACCCTTACCGGTGTAGTTCATCTGTTCTTTGGCTGAAATGGTCCACCAGCCCTCCTGCGCTCCGTAAGGCGCGGGTACTATCGTGCGTCCATTTGGGCGCGTTTTCGTCAAGTTTCACGTGGCCGCTACCATGCCATTCGTTCCCTGCGACGGCGTCTCCTCCCGTAGTAAGCATCCATCTCGGGGCATGCCCCCTGCTCTTGCATTCTCCCAACCCCTTTGGCGGTCGCCGACACTTCCCTCCGGATTACCTCATCCTTCCGGGAAGGCGGAGTTATGTGAATTCCTATTCCGTCATCGTGGTTGCAAACCTTGGGAGGCACAAGCGAGTTGGGGTTAGGTGGGAAGCGGTTCCTTAACCGCGGTTGCAAGCGGCGGGCTGCTGGAGGCATTTGCATGAGCGACGTGGCCAGTGGCTGGAATCCTATTGGACGGAGGCAGGTTAGGCACGTGATGGCACAAATCTGGGGACGGAGATACCCCCCTCCTTGTGGCCACGCTCCGTATGGCTTGTCTTCGTCCATTAGAGGGCCAAAAAAGTATCCGGGGTTTCTGACTTTAGAAGCCAGGTATCGTCCTTCGGTTCATAGCCATACCAGCGGACTTGGTAGCGCACTTCAACATCGTCTGTCAGCCCAGCGGGGACGATGTGATCAATCAGATGCTCCTGTTGGTCGTGCCAGTCTGTAACCTCTGGTAACTACATTTGGCCAGGGGACCGTATTCGTGAGCGTCTGAAGGAACAGTGCCGTGAGCCTGTGCAGCGACGTCCATCGGGTCGGGTACTTCTTCAAAAAGTACCATTTCGTCCAGGGGGCCGTAGAAATATGAGAGAGTGCTTCCGGGATCGTAGGAGACTTGTGGTTTTCTAGAACTTATAGGGACATCAAACAGTGATTCTGTAGGGGTGGAGTGTGGGACAAAGGTCGAGCGCGGAAGTCCTATGGATCACTTGATGGGCGGCGTGGCGCCAAAAAGACACGGTCAATTGTGAATTTCTCCTGAAGGCCATATCGGTCGGTAGCAACAGAATGCCCAAAGAACTTAAGTACCTTGAAGGGCCCGGTAGACTTAGGCAACAATTGTTTTGTGATTTCCTCGGCCTCGTGCTTTTCTTGTGGTCGTCTGTCCAAATGTACGTAATCTTCCATGGCCACTTGCGGTGTGAACGAAACGGACCAATCGAAATCGGCCTTATAGCGCGCCTGTGCTTTCTCCAACGCGGTGTGCGCAGCCTTCAGGACAGAATCAATTCGCTTCCGCGAGTACCGTTTGGCCTGGGTGGGAGTCATTTCCTTTGTCGTGTCCTGAGGCGCTCCCACGTTCTGTAGATCAACCATGTACCGCGCAGGTGCAGCTAAGAGTATGAAGTCAAAAAGAGTTGTACCGGTGGACTTCTGCACTTCATTTTTATATGCATAGACAAGCGGTTGAACATGGTCATCCCAGTCCAATTTGTGCTCGAAAACGTAGTGAATCAACCTCTTGGCCAGGGTTCTGTTGCAACTTTTGGCTTTTCCATTGGTCTGAGGATGGTGCGGTGTAGTGAGGAGATGTTTTAGACCTAAGTCAGAGCACACATGCTCAAAGAATTTGGAGATAAACTGAGCGCCGTTGTCCGTCAGGACGTAGAGCGGTAATCCATAGGAACAAATCCAATGGACTAGGAGAGCCATGGCTACGTCTGTAGCGGTCGTTGATATAAACGGAATTGCCCCGGTCAATTTAGTCATCCGATCGGTAACCACCAATATATATCGGTTACCATGGGTCGAATTGGAAATGGAGCTAGGATATTCAAAACAATGAACACCAACGGCCCGGCCGCTGGGAATAACTTCAGTTTTCCTTGGTGTACCGCTCTTTTCCCTTGGACTTTCGCGCATGCTGCACAAGTCCTTGCCGTTTTCAGTACGTAATTGGCCATCAGAGGCCAGTAAAAATATCTCCTCAGGGTCTGATACATCTTAGTCCCTCTGGAAGGGCCAGTCAACAACGGATCGTGAGCGAGGTAAAGAAGGCGTGCGCTTAAAGGCTTTGGAACCACGCGCTGTATCGCACTGTCCACCGGTGACCTGTGACAAAATATGCCCTGGCGGTCATAATCGAACAGCGACCCAGGAGTCCCTACTTTTTCTCCTACCTGGGCGCAATATTCGTCCTTTTCCTGGGCCTGAAAGAATTCGTAGAGGGGTATTGGTGTAAGATCCGCGCTTTCAGGCTGGGCCATATGGACATCGAGCCGTGGATCTTCCCAGTACTTGGTGCATTAGATCTATGCGCCGTGTCCGTCCATCTCTTCGGCCATTCTCACCTCAGCCATCCGTTGTTCTCCTCCTCCCTCCACAGTGTCCTGTGGCCCATCCCATATGGTGGGAATCTCATCGTCCATTGCAGTTTGCTCTCTACCATTGGCCAGAATGCGTGACAGGGCATCTGCGGCCTGATGTCTCAGCCCTGGCCTATAGGTTACTTCATAGTCGAACTTGGTCAGGCGCAATCTACATCGGGCCGGACGGGAGGATGCGTCCGTCATGTTTAGTAACTACCGAAGGGAGTGGTGATCTTTCCTAATGGTAAAGCGATTTCCTTCCAGAAAAGGGCCGAAGATAGAGCACTCACATCACAATATCCAGAAACCTCTTTTCCGTTGTGCTATAGTTCCTTTAAGCCTTGGTCAGGGACCTACTCCAGTAGCCTATTGGGCAATAATGCTTAGGGGATTCCTGCTCTTGTAGAAGAGCACAGCCTAGCTGGGTCACAGATGCATCCGTATCCAGGATATACGGCTTAATGGCCCTGGGTAGTGCCAAGATCGGCGGATTACGCAATTGGTCTCTGAGGTTCCGATAAGCTTCATATTGCTGGTCCATGGGGCGGTCAAATTCCGAAGGGGACCCTTTTTTCAGCATTTAATTGAAAGGCACTGCGATTTTCGCGATCCCCTACGTTACACACTGCATAGGCAAAGCAAGGAACGCAATTCCGTATGGGTCCTTGGGGGTCGTGCTTTCCTTATAGCTTTAGTTGTAGCTTTAGGTACTTGTAGTTTTCCAGCAAAAACCACATGGCTAACGTATTCCACAGAAGGCTGAAAGAAGAAACACTTGTTCAGCTTCCATGTTACGCCCAACTGTTGGAGTAACCTAAGGACTGCCTTCGAATGTGCGAAACTTTCCCCAAAGGACACGAAGAAGATGATCACATTAGTTAAGTACACCAAGGCAAACTTTTATTTGACATTAGACAGAATGATGTCAATGGCCCGCTGGAAAGTGGCTGACACATTCATGGGACCAAAGAGCATCTGTATAAATCGGAATATATCTTCGTGGGTCGTGAATATAGTTAGCTTCTCCTTCTCGTCAATGGGTACTTGCCAATAACCACAATTGGCATCCAGCGTGGTGAAGATTTGCGCGCCCCCAAGAGAATCTAGACAGTCTTACATTCGGGGGATAGGATATGTATCCCTCTTAGTAACCGCATTTAGTTTGCGGTAATCAATACAACAACGTACGTTCCGGTGCTTCTTGGCCACCAAGACAAAAGGGCTAGCCCATTTGGCCTCCGAAGGTGGTGCACGCGCAATGACCCCCGCGGACTTCATTTTCTCAATCTTCTTGGCCACCACCTCCCATCCTTTTAGGCCAGTTCGATATGGGTGTTGATATTGGGGCGTGGCCCCGTACTTAAGGTCAATTCGATGCTGTGTGGCATCGCTTTCGCCCAGCTCACCACTCCACATGCCAGCAAAGCCCTTGAGGAGGCTAATGACTTGTTCCCTATATGGTTCGAAGTCCTCGCCCAGGTTAACGCCATTTCTCCAATCTGCCAGGGGATCACCCTCAGGAAGCAACTCTTCCTTGTCAATCTCCATAATTTTCACGGGAGCGGGCATAGATATCCCCACCACTGCAACCTTAGGCAACCTTGCAGGCTTTTCACGGACGTTGCTCATGGTAACCGCAAAGGGCCGGTTGGGTACCATATTCATTACTCCATTGGCCATGAGGGATAGGTGTTTCACTACCAACTTGGGATGGTTATGCAACAAAACCAGACATGAGGACTCGCATATCGCTGCAGCAGCCACCTGAGTCATAGGCGTTATAACTTTCGCTCTTGGCGATCTGAAATTTTGGACGAAGTCTTCGTGGGGACTTTGACCTTAGCTGGGGTAGCCTCGGGTCCAGGGTTTGAGCCGACGATCGCCTATGGTGGTCCTTGATGGAAGGCAAACCTCTTTTGGCCAGGGTAGATCGCTTTTACATATCTATAAATAAATCCCATCCCTAGCATTTCTTCTGCCCGCAGGTTCGGACAGACAAGAAACCAAGTCTTAACATTCAGGTGTCCCAGTTGGACATAAGGCGGCAGTATTCCGCGAAGGTCCACCGGCCGACGTGATCAGGCCGTTACCTTCGGTTACTTTTTGTCTTGTACCATCCTTTCCCACCCCAATTGTAAGACCTTCGGATGTACCAGATTGTGGCCTGCTCCACTATCAAACACGGCCGTAAACATCCTTCTGGTGTTGACCTGCAGTCCCAACGTTCCATGTAACTTGTAATTATCCTTCCTTAGGACACAAAAGGCGTCCTCTGGGTCTTCCCATTGGTCCATGGCATACACCCGACTCGAGACCACTGTCATTTCTTCCTCTGGTTTCTTTCATTTCTCGGCTTCTGTGGTCCGCGAGTCTGATAGTTTGAGGCGGCAGTTCTGAGAGAGACGATACGCTTCTATGTGTCCCTCCGATCGTTTGACTGCGGGGTGGGCACCATGGTATCGCTTCGTCCGTCCAGATTTTCAACGCTATTCCTCGGGTCTTCAACCATATTGACCTGAGTTGGTTGCATCGGTGTGGTGAGAGGAGTCAAGTACTTGGAGCTCCCTGGCGTCCCAGTTATTCTTGGAGGGAAGGTCCTCTGGAAGTAACCCTCCGATCGGCGCACCGGATAGTTCTCCTTCCTTCGCGCCATCCCCTTGCAGATGTCCTCAGGCATGTATTTTATGCAGTAAGACGGTCGGGCCGTGGAAAGGCAGATATAACAGGCCTCATTGGACTTCGTAATGACTTCCGTACTGGGTGCAATCGGAAAATAACGGGGTGTCGCCGGGGTCGATGGGGTGGTCGTCTCTGACGAAAAGGATGGTGGTGCTCCTGAAGAAGCTGAAGAAAAGCTCAACGCAAGAGCATCCGGGTGTCGGAGTGTCCCAAGGCCCAGTCCGACTACTACGCGGACTCTACCATGAAGGCCTTCGATTCCTTGGATAGGAGTTTTGCACCACCTCTGGTGTCTGCGTCACCGATTCGACGGGAAGTCCTATAGGTCTTGCCATATCCTTCGACATACGTCACTAGTTGACGCAGCGTCAAGTCCGGGTGGACAGTGTGGTGGTTTTAGACATGAGTCCGTGTGGCAGGGAGCAACATCGCTATAAAATGGCGCTTCAGCCGACCCTCCGAGAACACATCCTCGCATCTGCGGGCTCTAGTGCAAAGTTGGTCGGCTTAGTCCGTTTCGGACATGGTCAAGCTCTGTTGGTAAACAGTTAAGTACTGGTACGCATCCATTATGTTGTCGTCAGTCGCATAAGTTTCTATCAGGTAATGAACAAACTCCGGGTAGTTCCTCAGAAGCTCCTGATCTCGGGCATCAATGGAGCTGGCTGAGCCGGAGATCTTGGCAATTACTTGGTCCTCCGCTTGTCCACGTAGGAAAAACTTGAAGCAATAGAGCGCAGCTCCCTCACGCACTCTATCCTGGTCACAGGCCACCTGAAACGAGCTGAAGAACTTAAGGACTGTAATGGGATCCTTCCCAGAACACTTGTCCGGAATTGTCAGCTGCATTTTCTTCGCCAACCTGGAAATCTTTTTGGTGACTGAAGAGATGTATCGGGTGGGCCGATCCATCAAGCGGTACGTTTGCACGTCTAAGACCTTCTGGAAAAGCTCATTAGTTGCGACCAACGGTTTCAAGTACCGAACATCCGCCTCATCCGTATCGGTGTCGGAAGAGTCCGACGAGTCCGAATGGTCATCGCCCGAGTCTGAGTGGTGCCTCCTCCAATGGTTCTTCCTCGACTTACGCCTTCAGCTGCATCTTTTCTTCCTATGGGTCTCTGTATTTACGAGGTCTTTTTGGGCGAGCTCTTCATCTTCCTTGAGGTACTCACCGGTGTACCGAACGCAATGATGTCCATTGGCTTCATCTTCCGTGCGGCCTCTTTGCCTCTGGAGTCTCTCTTCTCTAGGCTTTTTAAAACCCACTGGGTCTTTCTGTTCTGTACCCAGGCGATGGCCTACTTCTATAGCTGCTCCCTGAGGTCCGGTGTACGATGGCAGATGGACATCCAATGGTAAACTTTGAGAAACAGCCCGAGGGCTGTGAAATATGCCTACCTGGCTGGTTATTTCCCCTTGGGTATTCGTGGCAGTGGACACTACGAGGAAGTCTGACTCGTTAAGCTGAAGAACCAGTTGTTTGACCAGAGTGGAGAGGCGCTCGCGTTATACTCTATCCAGATGGTCCCTGAGGAATTGTTTTACTTGGTTTTAGCACCAAGAGAGGAGTTGCGGCCATAGGAGAGCGGCGACATCATCAACAATACGGAGGGTGGGTGCGGTCGCTGGTAAGTCCTAAGGCTGGTGGTCATCATTACTCGTGCCTTGTAGAAGGTTAAGCTGTTCCATCCTCTCGCGCAGGCGAGCGACCAATGCCAAGTCTCTGGTTATCCTTTCGGGACTGTCCACAGGGTCCATGAAAAGTCTACCTGAGTGGTTGCCGATACTGCTACGGTCACTATTATCTTCCGCTTGGGGGTCCATTGGGGTAACGGCGACTGCGAGAGATGCGGCTGCATCGGGGGTTCCTTAGTGTTCTTCGTTACTTCGGTTGAGTTGTTGGATATCCATACGGTCATTGTTGCCTTCCAGCCAGTTGCGTCGACTAATAGACCAATGGTAGAAGTACTATAGGTAAACATCTTTCTTTAGGGTCAAATACGGCTGTTCCTGTAGGATTCTAGGTCCGTGGACCAGTTGCAGTAGAATACTACGGCCTTTGACCAACTGGCGTAGTAGTATAACAGGAGGTAGTAGCAGCAAAGAGCCAGCCACTGGGGTGACAATTCACTAGGTCTACTAGTGACGCAGGCACCAACTGCCCTCGAGGCGCAATGGGGGGGCGCTATCTCAAGTCCCTACAGACTGGGATAATCTTAGCGATGGCTTGGTGGTCCTTGGCGTTCTACTGGCTGTCTATGGCGGCAAGAAGACGGCGATAATGCTTGCCTTTACTCTTCGGAGGTTGGCGGCACTCGAGTTAACTTATCTAGATGGCGAGGCGCTCTGACCTCCAGAACTTATTCTAAAAAATTAAATAAAAGTAGCCGCATCATGAAACCTATGGTCACAATGCCCTGGAACTTGCACTGTCCCCTGATATACCATGCACCGGCACCCAGCTTAGCCACGTAGAATATTTGGGCCAAAAGTGGTCAGAAATCTGCCTCTGCCTGCCCACTCCCTTGGCTACCTCACCACTCCGCCTTCCCAGTGTTCATGCTCCTACAATCGTCTGTGGCGTGAAGGTTAAAGTAGTCCAGCTATGCTTTCATATTTCCACGTATTTCCGCGAACAGGGGCTCTACCGTGCTCTGGAAATAACTCATCGCGTTAACCAGAGCAGTTAAAACTAGTTTTGATGCAATCACCCCCTTCGGGGTTACTATCCCACATGCAGTGTAAGAATAACCGTGTAATGGGAGCTTCCAATACGCGGAGACGAAGTTTATACTTGCAATTACCGAGCTTCCCGCAAATTAGTGAATCTTCGAGTCAAGGTGTGGCATTGGCCTTGAATATTTTATGGTTGTGGCATTGAAAGGCCGTAGGTCCACGGTCATCCGCAAGCGAGCCTTGAAACCCGGCTTTGGCACTAGCAATGGCACTGCATGCCATTTTGCAGTCGATATTTCCACGGAGAACCCCATATCTTTCAGCACTTTAACGTACTTCTTGGGAAACTGGCGCTGGTGGGTAGGATAAAGTCGCGCATTGACCTTCACAGGTCGTTTCCCCGGAAGAAGTCGTACCCTTATTTGTGGCACTGCGGCTGGTGGGGATTCTCCCAGCCGCGCGCAAAAACCGAGCGGTACCTGAGTAGCAATGATTAGTGCTTCTAATCGCCTTCTTTGCTCATCCCATTGGTTCTTGAACTGTCCAATAATAGGGACAGAGCTTCTTCTACCTCGTCTTCACTGTCCTTACCAAGATCAATGTACACATTTGTGTCTTCGAGAAAGTCAGGTCCTTCGTTGCCGTAACTATGAAAAGTGCTTCCATGTACGGCGTAGGAAAGCAGCACACCGCAAATGGAGTTTGTAGTGCCGTTGGCGCCGGGACGGTTAGGCTGCCCGACTGTGCGCAAGGCCTCGTCTACATCAATAAATACATTATGTTTGTCGCGGGCAATTTGGGGAAGCTTGCGGGTATCAAGTCCTATAGCTGTAAGCACATTTCTACCGATATAAGTTCAATCTACTTCCTTGTCTGCGACGTACCAAATCATTTTGGACAGAGACAAATAGCTATCATGCAACACTAGTAGACGATTTGGCGCTCGAATCGTCCGGCCGCACCCGATCCGTTCCGTGGATAGCAACGGGTTTCTAAAGGACACGGGTTGATCTAGGGTAGTGACTGGCAAACTGGAATCTGCCTTTCGAATGTCGCGGAGAAGGGAAGGTGGTACGAGGTTTCCGTCACACCCTTCATCTGCCATGAGCATTGTCTCAACGCCACCGTCACAAAAACTTGCAGAAAATTAATACATGTGATATTTTGCTTTGGAGCTCAAAATCCAACCAACTGACCCTGATGTGGACTTGCGCTGGTGTCACTTACGGCGCTTGGCGTAATACTAATCCTTGAGCTTGGGCTTTAGCTTTACATAGGTGTTTTTACAGTCCCGTAATCTGTGATATTTTTCGCAGTCGTGGTTCAAACGAGACCCCAATTTTGGTTTACGATTTAGATGTCTGTCTGGGGCTCCTGGTTTTGAATCGTTATTGCTCTTTTAGGCGCGGCTTTGCTTCATAGTACTATTGCGATTTCGCCATTTTATCTCATAGCGCGAGTGGTTGTGTTCCTTAATCCCTTTCGAGGTGCGCATTAAATTGGTGTCAGAATTTTCTGCTTCCACTATAACAGAATTGCCGCGAGCTGATGCCTGAAGATCGATCGCTTTTGCTTCTTCGTTAGCTTTCCACACATACTTGTGAAAATCTTCTTCGTACTCTTCTTTTTGAAGGTCCAGAATCATCTTCATCCGTGTTTTGAGCAAGCGATCGGTTATTTTGTGGTGGATATGCCGGATGGCTAACTTGGGTTTAGTTTTGATGAACTTAACGTACCCACAATTCTTCAGCGTTGTCTTTTATTTTAGACACAATCTTCAAACTTGCTTTTCAAGGCTGACGTCAAGGCAAGGGTTTTCCATTTGAACGAGAGATATGTCGCGCTAAATTGTCCCCAGATCTTAGTTGTTTTCGTCTATGTGGGCGCGTTCTTCAATGAAAGCTTTAAGTTCTTCTTCCTTGACCTCATTAATGGTTGAAGCCTCGATCCGGTTTGGAATCAAAACAAATTCCAGTACTGAGTCTTCAATTGAGCTGCGATGAGTAGATAGAGAAATCTTTACCCCAGAGTCTTCATTATTTTATCCAACTTTTCTCTCGCGTACTGCTCTGTTCTCTTTGAAATTAACAAAACCAGAGACGTTTACAACTGTCAAACGCGGAGACTAAATGGTTTTGACAATCTTCTGCTTGACAGTATCCGTAGGCAGAACAGATCGTGCTTGATTGTTGTCACTAGAAATTTTTGGCCTATCAGAGAGACGATGACGGCCAGCTACAAATCATTCTGTTTCGAAACAGGAACTACTGTAAATCTAGAGCAATCCCCAGAAGCGGGAGAGCACCGAAAGATGTTCGGCATCTTTCCTCGCTAGAGGTGAACCCAGTTGGGAAAAGCCTTCCCAGGGGTGGCACAACTATGCTGGGTTATAAGGCCAAGGCCACCAGTTGCGAATTGCCCAGGGAGGTGGTGACAAGAATCAGGTATCCGGAGGAGCGGTGTGTGGGGGTAATCGTACTCTAGAGAGGTGAGGTTTCCACGTTAGTGGCACGCTTGAACACGAGCCATAGGTAGCGGGAAACCCACCCTGTAAAGGAATAATGAGTGGGAGCTGAGTCACGAGTGTCATGACGAAGACTAACAGAAGTGCCGATAACTAAACCTTATACAAGGCGAACACCAAGACAGTTGGAATAAAAACCCGAATACTGTGGTTATTTAGATGGGCAAGGTGGTTAGACTTTCCGTATGCTATTGTGCTTACCTCCAGGGAGGAGTAGAGAACACACGAAGGCGGTCAGGTCTAGAGCCAATTACACAGGTTGGAGTCCCTTGTTCGGGAAGGTTTAAAAGTGCGACAGCAACTCGCCGGCGCACTAAGTACTACGCATCCCAGAAATGGGTGTAAAAATAATAAATAAAATTAATTAAACTACTCTACTTTGGTGGTTCATGCCCACTATTGTGGCCAACCGCCAAATGACTCTTCCGTTTCCCTCGTGTCAAATACAGTATTAGTGGTCGTAGGTCATGCAATGACTACATGAACGAAACATTCAGGAAATCAACCAAGTACCAAGAATTCCTCCCTTAGGCCATTGCACTTCAGTGAAGATCAATAGCGACCACTTGGCGGCTTTCTGCAAAACCGAAGGTGGAGTTCGTGCTTGGAACTCTGAGGGGAGAGAGAGGGCACGTCTACCTCGTGGATCTTCCTCTTCGATCCCCGAGGGGGCCTTTTACTTCTCTGATCATATTGCGATCTCACTTTATTCGCTTGAAAAGGGATAGTGACAGCGAGATCAGGAATGTGTAAGCTTGCCACCTGACAAAGCATTCATTATGAGTACCTTATCTAGCCACAACTTCCTCCGTCTGAACAATATCTATACTGTCCTGAAGCTCTAGAGCTTGGCATAGCAGAGAGCAAACACTTAAACCGAATCGAGAGATGTTACGAAAGCTGTACAATAGAAGTGAGAGCCTGCTCGTGAAGCAGAACTGTACAAAGTGCGCAGCTAGGTGAAGGGAAACACCAACAACACACGTCGGTAGGGAAAGCACAAGCCCAGAGAAACGGACACATGAAGTAGAACCATGAATAAGAGCATCTCCAGGGCACAGACCCATACCCCAAAACAGTCAAGCAAGATAGTTTTGTTTAAGTGGACAGACTCAAAATTCGTTTTTGGGCTTCGTTCAAAAAATTTTGAAACCCACCGCAAACTTCCCAAGCCCCATTTCTAAGCCCCATTCCCAAACCTTCTTACTGGCGATCACGATGAGCAAATTCCGACTCCGAGATCAACATCTTTGCTGCGAGTTTTGCTATATCTTCCGCAGCAGTTTTCTTTACGGGAATGGCTAAGAAACGCCGGTGTTCGAGACGCGTTGGCTCCCAGCTCGGGAGAAAAGCCAATCCAATGCCACGCCAGAACGTCAAGCCGTGGCACAACGTATCGATCAAGATTACTTTTGTAGGACAAACGGCGTATTAACTCTGTCCTCAGAAGCCGGGTTCAATGTTGGTACAGGATGCTTTGAACTGTCTACGAGAAGTTGAGGAGTGCAGTATGCAAAGCTGTTGATTACTTTTTGCAAAAGCGAGATGTCGTTAAAATTATAGGTGCGACAACCGATCAAAAGATTGCAGTGGCCCTTCGTCAACTGTTGCTTAGTATATAAGCAGATGCCATCGTGGCGTTTGTTAAACTTAAAGAGATTACCAACTCAGAATACTTGAAACGCTTTGGTAATGAAGTTTTAGAGGACTTTGAGGGGGATTGGTTACATTTTTCTACTGCTGACGAGCTAAAATCGCTGGAATCTCACTACGCAACTCTGAGTTGCCCGGGTGTTATCGGGTGTTTAGACTGTGCCAGATGGGAGTAGAAGAACTGCCCAATCGCGAACTAAGGACAGTACAAGGGGAAAGCAAAGAAGGCCGTATGCAAAATGGAAGTTGTCTGTGATGAAGTCCTCCAGATCTGGCACGTTATATTAATAATTTGAGTTACTAGTTTTTTTAATTATAATTGTTTGGTGCCAAGAATGATTTGAATATACTACATTAAAGCGTTCTGTTCAATAAGATACGTGTTGGTATATGGCCCTCGGTGCGACCGAGCAATGCTATTTTGGGGAAGTTAGTCGATTGGTACTATTATCATGTTATCTTACCAACAGAGTACATCCCCGATATCGTATATTAGTTCAGACTATAGCAGATGCTCATAAAAGGAAGGAGAAGCTGTTTGGAGCACATCAGGAAGGTCCCAAGAAAGCAGTGGAGAGGGTATTGGACGCCCTCTTCAGCCGTTTCTATATACTTTTTTAACCATCACGGCTCAGGTAAAAGACTGATATGAACGCCGTTGTCAAGTGCTCTTGCATCATACAAAATATAGTGTGCGAACAGCGACGAAACAGCTACAAAGGAACGATAAGCATATGCATCAAAATGGAGGATCCATTGCCGTGCGAAGTAAGTTTCGTGAAGTCACACGATTGTACGTATAAACAAGCAGAGGGGTGGCGAAACCATACAGACTCCATTGAAGACCCCGAGGATCACATGCAACTACAAAATTGCCTTGTGGAACATATATAGGAGCTGGCAAGGAAGGAGGAATAAGGAAGAAGGTAAGAGGAAGAGCATCATTCCCAGGAGTAATAAAGTTTTACCAACACTTCGTTTGCTCCTCCCTCGCTTCCGCGAAACGCAGGCGACCGAAGAGCGAGAACAAAGCCCACGATGCCGAGCTTGCCAGGTCGCGCAGCGAGCGGACGCTCGGGTGGTTCTCAGTCCTTCATCTTGCTCGGGGTTACTCCAAACGTGTCCAAAACCCGCATCAACCCCTCACTGGAATTCTTCTCATAACCATCTGGGGGCTGTTTGCGCATGTTTGTGGTAGATCTTGAGCCCTTTGTATTGTGTAAACTCTCTGCATCCACGTCGCAGGACGAAGATGTGGAAGAGGAGGAGGCGCGGCTCTTCTTAACGGGGGCTACAACCGAGACCTCATTTGTGTGTTTCGCTTGCACCCCGACAAATTCTCTGGCCCTTTGGTCACCCTCGAGTTCCTTCTGTGCGTGTTCAGACGCTCTCTGAGGTTTTCTCAGCAGGTTGCGTTGCAAAAGTGTCTCCAACTCAGCACGCTCTCCATCTGTAGCAGTAGACTGCAGTACCAAAATCTCCCTCGTCATATCCTAGTCTAACGTTCACTCTTCCGGGTATATGTTCCACTGCATTATCTCCGCCTTCTTTACTTGGGCGTCATTGAATATATGCTCGAACGTTGACATGGATGCTGCCATATCAGCGGCGCTTTTCTCCATTCCATCATGAATGCCTACTTTCATTTTCTTGGTTTCTTTCCATGATTCGTCCTTGGCAGCATCGTTCCCTTTCGGTCGAATGTGCTGTTCGACTTCGTGCACATCAAGCCCGTCATACAGAGCATTCTAAGCGTGACTGGAACTATCCAGAATTGTTGTTCTCTCCGACAAGAATGTATGTACGTCCGGATATGCGAATGGCTTTCTAATTACGTACTTCGGGTTACGGATAATGTCGTAGACATACGGTGTAACTTCGCCAATCAGATTATAGAAACCAGTAGCGCTATGCTCAAGATCTTGAGATGTCGGTGATCCAGTAAGCTGAACGGCGTCGACGGCCTCGACAGCTTTGACGCGTTTCATGGCAGAGTGGAAGCACGAACATCCCTTGCAAATATTTGTCCATTGATGTAGACGGGAGTCAGGGTTTCTACGATCCCAATGACACTCGTCGAAAACACCTCCTCTTTTACCTCCATTGCAGTCGTCCGTCGGACCCGTATGGTCTTGGAGAAAGCCTTCGCAAATAGAACGTACAAACTCAGCTGTTTTAATTCCAGACCCTTTGATGGGAATAATTGTTGCGATGTATGCAACTTTGGTCAGGGCGAGTAGCTCAACGCTACTCCAGCCCAAGCCCTGCCCCCTCTTGCCGGTTGAGCCTGGCTCTTCGTCGATAGTTGCCATTGTGAGGGATGGATGCGTGGTTTGGCGGCAGGATGCGTGCGTGTGAGAGCGTTGGATGGGGTACAAGTAGTATGGTCCCGAAACTATAATTTGAGAATCAGACCCATAATCTCAAATTGTGGTCTGAGATTGGCCTCGGACAAAAATTTGGCCCGGGTTTTGTGATGTGAGATTGTGCGGTTACAGCAAGAAAATAATAAAAAAACAGAAGAAATAAACCCCAGCGCACTGCGGTGGGGTTTATTTTTTCTAAAATCGTCGGTCCATAACCCAAACAATAAACATTTGGGTTATGGGCATGCGCGCTGGAGATGCTCTAACCCCTCTTTTCCAAGATGCATAAAAATATTTGTAGATCCAGCGACATGATTGGTGATTTTTGCTTCGCTTTACATATCTTTCTAGCTGTTTTGGTAGTTTAAGGATTAACTTCGGTCCAAGTACAGTGCGCGAAACTCTTTTAATCACACCCACCCGACTGCCCGTAAAGGCGGTTCAAAGGTGCAAGCATGACACTAGTCACGCTTTCATGAGGCCAAAACGGGTGCCCAAAACGACAGTGGTATGTGATTGACGCAGTTGCGTTTCATAGGGAGTACATATTAAAATCAAACAGCGAAATAGGTTTAAGCATGCGAAATAAGTTATGAAACATGTAATAAAACTGCATGCATTTATTTTTCTAGTACTTTGTACCACCACCGCGCTTGTCCATCACAGCTAACAAGCGTCTACAAATAGATCGATACAGTTTCTCCATGTAGTCTGCAGTGAGACTGCGCCATACATTTAGAATAGAGTCCTTAAGATCTTCGACATTCTCGAACTGCTTACAATTTGCGTAAACCTTCCTAGCCATTATTCCCCAGACATTCTCAATTATGTTAAGGTCTGGGGACTTAGCAGGACAAGATAGAAGCCGATCCTGATGTTGGAGTAACCAGTTCTTTGTGCAAATAGAACGATGAATTGATGCACCGTCCTGTTGAAACTCTTAAGTTGACATAGGTCCACATTTTTCTGCAGTCCAAGGTTGTGGTCCAAGTTTTAGGGTATCGCAATATTTTTCAGAATCCTCAGTGCCCAGTAAAAATAATAAGTAACTGACACCATACAATGATATTGCACCCGAAACCATGACCGGGCTACCACCTCCAACACGGGAAGATAGACGTCAAGGCTCTGTTCTCAACTCATGCCAGTAATATGAAAGACCATCTGGACCGTCAAGGCTAAACTTTTTTTCATCTGAGAAAAAAACTTTAATCCAAAAACATCTCCTATAGATATGTTGCGTCGTGCCTATTGTAGCCGTGATATCTTATGATCTTCGGTCATTTTTGGGCCCTTCATCATTTTTGAATATTTAAGCATTTCGTCTTCTTTGAGTAGCTGCTGCACCCGGCGAACAGATAAACTAAGATTGAGGTATTTTTTTAAATCTGACGCACTAGAGTTGCCGTTACGTGCCTCCCGAACCAAAGCGCAATGTTGCTGTGGAGACAGTTTTTAAAACGTTTTGGCGATGTCAGGCTAATTTGGATTCGTTTTTGAAGTCAAGAAGCTCTTTACAGCCCTGACAGAGCGTTGTCCATGGTCTGCAATTTTGCGTAAAGACATTCCATGGCGGAGTATGGATATCTATCCTTTCTCAAATTGAAACAAGTACTTTCCTCTTGCCATATTTGGGGCCTTGGTTGGGAAAACAAGCAATGCAGTGTTTGCTGTCACTAATACTAACTAGTGCCAGGCAAGAGGTTTGAACTGGCAGAAAGTTCCGCCATATTTGTGACATGTGTCATATGGTATTTCGTGGGTTTAAAGAAGTTTCGCAAGGTGTTTTAATGATAGCAGAGCTGTAGTTTCTTTTTATGACAAAAAGAGTCTACGAATGTGATTAACTAACCAAAATTCAGCGTGCATCACATCGCTATAACGCCAAAGCGTGCCAATACCTACAGTGCCGAGCTCCACAAAGTTGAACAACACGAGAAACAACGACGAGTAAAGTAGCAAGCAAGTTTCCTTTTACTTCGAAGTTTGGACTTCATCATGTTCAATGATTACAGTTTCACATGTTCCACTACGACAAAGAAACATCATCACTTGTGCAGAAGTAGTCCAACACTTGTTCAACTTGAACACAAAGACAGATAATTGCAGTTTTGTCCCTTATCTTCTTGAAAGACACACAACCAAAGCACTCATAGGAATAATAAAAAATTACAGTCACTAAACGCCTTGACTTCTGAATAATCAATCGCTTCGCATAAAACGCTTCGCCGCTCTCGCTTCCACTTCAGGGCAGATCTCAGCTTCAAGTCGAGTGCCATTTTGCGGCATTTGACTTCGCAATTGCTCTGCAAACCGAAAGAGGTCATGGCACTTGGTATCCATCAACATATCGAGTTACCCGGCGAAGTGTGGCCAAATGATCAAACTCCAACCTTGCGACTCTTCGCTTTTCTTTCTCTACAGCAACTATCCATGCTTTCTCCGCCCCTTCCACATCCTTCACATTCCTCTGCTGCTTCTTTCTTAAGTACTGCAACTTCAACAAGCCCCATGCCGCATCAAATGTAAGTACGACACCATATGTAGTGTCAAGAAAACCGGACGAATGGACATTGACATCGTTAATACCATCTTCAATTGACCAATCGTTCTCCTTATTTATCATATTTACCATTTCTTCAACAATGGCAAGGCGATAGGGTTCCTCTAAACTATAAGGGCGAGCTTGAGAGAAGAGATGACAGTCATCGAACAGATATATTCCGCACCTCGAGAATCCAGAGTTGATGTTGGAATTAGTTACGCTGAGAGTATGCGCCTTTGAAATGATCTGGGACACATCAAACTCGTTCATAGATGTACTGCAATGCCCGAAAGCGAGAAAACACTCGGGAGATGTTCGGGATCTTCCTCTCACGAGGTGAACCCAGTGTAAGAGCCCTTCCAGGGATGACTCGGCGAAGCCGGTTGTAAATCGGGGTCACCCTTCGCGACAAGAGTAGGAAGGAAATTAGAAGCCGGTTTTCGGTATCGCTCCAAAGGAGGCAGATATCCACAAGATGGCGCACACACGACGGTAAGTCAGTATGAGCCACGACAGTGGAAGCTGGCCAAAAAGGGAAAAAGAAAGGAAAAGGAAAGGGAAAAGGGGGGAGAATGGAGTAGGGGTGCGAGTCACGAGAGGGAGTCGGGCGCGAAGCGGCAAGGCCGGACAAACCGTATACACGGGCTAGAACCACAACAGTGGGTAGTAGTATCCCAACTATGGGCTGTCTCAGGCGAGCAAGGGGGTTGAGTGAGCCGTGTGCAACGGGATACCTCTCCACAATGGAGTTTAGTACCGCCGAAGGCGAGAGCACTCAGAGCCAAGTACTTGGAGTAGAACACCCTTGTTGGGGAAGTTTACTGAGGTGCAGCGGCGGCTGCCGCTACAATAAGTACAGTACACTACCCAGTATAATAGCTAAATAAATAAATAAGTTGTATCTAGCCCGCTATCCACTACTGTGGTGTACCCGTGTAACACGCGCAGATTCCGTTTTTACGGCGCATCTGGCCAAGCCGTTGCCACGCGCACGATCTGATCCGTCAGCACAAGTATACCCTCTACTCATAAATGAGCAACAACCCGGAATACCCGAAACGGCGATTAAGTGCCATCGCAAGCGGTTGCACTTCAATAAGCTTTCGTGCCCTGCATCAAAATCGGTAGAAATTCTCCAGAATTGCACGATAGTGATACTTCAGCGATCGAAATATGGCTACGTCAAGAGGCTGCGTTGTGCCACTGGTGTGAGCTGGGAGATCATAGGCTATGACTTTTGATGTGGCGAGCATTTCTAAGATGGGAATGTCTAGGTGACTACGATACCCATCATAGATCAGAAGAATCTTACCAGTGCTTCTCTTCTCCTCTGTTTGCTTCAGAAACTGTTCAGCTCACTTCATGAAGTTCGCACGGTCAACTGAGGCGATGTCTTTTCGTGCCGTCACAAGCGACCCGTGTGGCAACAACTCGCTTATACATTCACTTCTCTCTTCGTTCCTCCGCTTCTAGTTATTCTGCGTACACGAAGTCGAGTTTCTTGGAAGACAAAACTTGGAGGGCCGAGGTCACCGTTTGCGAATACGGCTGCTAGTATAGTGATCAGATTAAAATTCTCAAAGCTTGGATTCAGCAACATTGGTGTAACTCCTTTCCAAGCCAGAAATTTCTTCTGGTTTCCATACTTCCGCTCAGTGCTCGGCGAAAATCCAGTTTCGTCTACGTTCGCAATGTGGCAAGGGAGAATTTTGTGAAACTCGATTAGTTTCTTCAATTTGCCCATGTGGGCAAGCAGTACTTTCGCATTCGTGGCTTCAAATCGCTTAGCGTCGTGTCGAGATGGCTTTTGGAATATGATTCTATCGCTATGAAGGGCTTCAAAGAGTTCAAAAAGCGCCTTCTGGGCCTGCCGTTGCGAAGCCGGAGAGATTCTTTGCACCAAGGGGAAATGTCTTCACTAGATTCTCTACGGTATCCATCAAATCCTGCCGAGACAGGGGACGACCACGGCTGGCGTGCTCCAGGAGAATATCGACGACGTGTTTCTTCTCGGATGCTGTTAGGCATATCCTGGAAGCCTTTCTCTGCTGTGTTACTTTGGATGGTCGGTGGTAGTGGTAATATAGTGCTGATGGGGACAGCGTCTGTGTTCTCGGAACGCTAGTATTTGGGGCTAGTTTGATCTGCTTGAAATATGTCGTCCAAAACTTCTGCAGAAAATGACGGATCGCGAATGCAGAGGTAATTTTCGTTAATTTTTTAGAGTGCCAGCTATTTTTCGCATTCGATTCTAGCACAGAGTCTTCAATATTATGAATGCAAAACGAACGCAAAAGACGTCGCTAGTTTACCGTGGAGTTTTGTGTGTCATTCGCTAGATGTGAATAACGGGTCTGGAGCTTAAGAACCGCTCTTACCAACCCATATCACGACGACACCCATCAAAACCAGTCTCCACGGAGAGGCGGCTGCGTCTCTGTCTCCGGGAACGTCAGTTTGAAGAAGTCTTTCAGTACGCTCTTCTCCTTCTCCTTCTTCACTCTCTTCCCCCAACGTCCACAACGCCTCTCCTCATCAACCTCACCATCCACCTCCCACCTCCTCTTGCGCTGATCACCCAAGATTCTCTCTGCCTCCCTCGCCGCCTCTCCTACACTCCTAAGCCTACGAGTCCCCTTCCTAGTGCCATTCTTCGCCTCCTTCCCTCCACCCACTCCACGCTTACCGCATCCCTTCAAGTCCTCTCTCACTATCGGCATCTTCTCCCCAACCCTCCCCTTGCACACCTCCCCCTCGCTCTCCGCAGTCTCGGCCACAAACCGTACCCCCTCCTTCTCGACTTCCCCATCAAAGCCCCCGTCTCCAGGTCCAAAGGCTATCCCATCGCCACTCACATACCTAAAACCACCCGTCATCTTACCATTCGGCGTCACAGTCACGGGTGAGCCCCGCCGTCCACCACGACTCTCCCCAACTCCACCTCCCTCCTTCACCAACCTCTCCAACTCCCGTAGCCGCGCCTGAAACCTTTCCTGCTCCTCCCTCAACCCTCCCACCTCTCGAACCACAAAAGCTGCAATCTTCTTCCACATCCCACGCACACCCCTCTCCACCTCCTTCCCCACCTCCCTCACCATCGCCCTAGAACACAACGCAAGCACTCCCTCCAACCCTTCCTCCTCCGCTTCCTCCTGTTCCCGCTTCTTCCACATACCCACAGCCACGGCTTCCTCAATCTCCGCAAGGAACTGTCCCCAGCTGCGCGATCCGCGGCCACTCGTCATCTCAAACACAACACAGCTGAAAGAAAGCGGCAAGGATCAAAAGAAGTGGTAGAGATCGAAATAAGTGGAACAACCCCCGGTGAGAACCTCACGCGCCAGCCGCTCCCGCGCATTCACTTACCCGCCATTTTACCCCCTTCCAAAAACCCCCATACACTGTATTTCAAAGTATCTAGCACTTTCCGCTTTTACTTTCATTTCTACCCCACCCAATAACCTCTCTCATATCGTCACCCCCTCTCTACACCCCAGATGTACCCCTTCGATGCCCAATAAACTCATATTCTTTACCTCTACCGCCATCCCACAGCCCCCATTTACATAAACCTCATTATTTCTTCTTCATAACCCTTTCCCCTTCTTCTGCGCACGTTCTGGACCTCTTATACCACTTCTACCAGAAAGTGTTTCTCATCTCCTTCGTTTTCACTTCTCAATATTGTGCATTGAATATGAACAGAAACGCGTTCAAAACGCGTAGAACAACCGTTTGGTCCTGCCTTTAATCTTCCTTCATCTAGTCGCCATCATCTAGTTCAATAAAGCTATTCTGTTGCATATAAAATCAGACACACCTGCCCGTTCTCTCTCTCTCCCGTTCTTCATCAACAGTTCCGCCTTTGACCTAGCACATCTAAACATGTTGTTCGAGAACTTTCGCTCCCAACAATACGTCTTCCTCCACAATGACGTTCGAGCAACTCTCACGTTCGACATTCTCCCCAACAAAACCTACCTTCGTTTCAACAATTGCTTGAAGCTAGAGTACTGCAGGGACACCAACAAGTCTTATCTTTCAGGCGCAGCATCCATTCTAAATGATGAAGTGAAAGCCGAAATGACCAACATTGACCAACTCCTGCGCAACAACCCCTCTGACCCCCGGTTCTTGCACAATCACCTTCTACTACAAGACCTCCCATACCTTCGACACATATCCAACTACATTCCTTCCTATCAATCCCTTTCGAACAATCCATTCCATATGGAAAGTCTTCTTTCTCTACTAATTTTCACCTCCCTCCTCTCCTTCGCCATCGGAACTCTCTACGGTGTTTTGAAACCAGTGGTCACCAAATTCCTTCTATCCGGCCATTACTCCTGTGAAGCGGAGACTGGATATACCATACTGTACGGTATCATCGAGACAGTACTCCATATCTTGTTGTTCGACTTTGCATTCTCCCTTCACAAGGAGTTGTTCGGCTCCCTCTCTTTCAGCCCAGTGAACCCCACTCAACATTATGGCAGACTGAGCACCATCAGCGCAAGATTCGCAGGACTTGCCATAGCTGGACTCCTCGCCCTGAACGCGAACATATTCGCCAGCTACGAACTGCTACCAACGCCAGCTTCCCTAAGCTGTTCTATACGGAACGCCTCCATCGCGTTCTTTCCCGGTGGATTCTTTTTCGCCCTAAGAGTCTACTTTGTCGACAGATTGGCCGTGTACGCCCTCACAGGCCACCCGTTCAACAACAGAGTCCTTTTCCTATATTCGCCACACTATCTCTCCAACATCATACAAATTTTTACGTCAACGGCCTGGAAGTCTCTTCGAAGAGCATTGTTCCTGGACGACATCGTAATCTCCATTCGCACCTTTCTTCGTCAAGTTGTGCCCGTCTTCTTCGCGCACTTCACTTCGGAGTCCATCCAACCTTCTGCCTTTTCAACCCACAGAAGTTTCCCCCCACTAGTGACTAACACTTTATTCATTCTTCTCCTCGTCTGCTCCAGCGCTATAGATTACGAAATCAAATATAGATTCAAGCGATATATTGCAGCTATCGGAACAAACCCCACACCCCCGACCTCTCGGGTTCTTCCGTACGAATAACTTCTAGAACAACAGACCAAAAATACAGAATACCTTCGTTGTCGTAGCCCCTTCATCTTCTATCTTCCGCATTCCCTTCCAGTTGGCGTCTTTGCACAGCTGTTAAGATTTAGGATATGTGAGATACATACTATGCTTTTCTTCTATACCCCATTGTAGAGGTTTATCTTATAACTATACCACTTTTTAATGTACGCGAGTGAGTTCATTGTACGTTTTAGAAAGCGAGTGAGCTTGAAGTAAGATATCCAATGCCAAGGTTCTCCTTGTAGACGACTCCATACACGGTAAGAATTATATTTGGTTCATTCTGATTCAGAAACACAGTTAGACGCATATTGTAGTATTAACATATCAAGCTGCGTACTTCGAAAGCTGTTTAGATGTCGCAGAAGTACGGTTTTAGTAGAAAATTGGAGACCGAAATATTTGAGGACGGGTTAGCGTGGATACTAAATATCTCGCGTACTATATCGCGGCTTTGTTCAGAGCTTAAGCTATTTTCCCGATGTTGAGTGGGTACATTAGAGATGAAGAACTGCTCACTCTTTTGAATCACACGGAAGTCCCCGAAACGCCGCCCAGAGATGAAGCAGATGGTTATGAGGGAACAGAAGAGAAGAAGAAGACTGTTGGGCTAGGAGACCTGGGAGTTGGAGTAATGGCTGCGAATGGAGGAGGAGATGCAGGTGGTGGACCGGAGCACAGATTCCGAAAGGATATGAAGGCCCAGGTGAAGGCTTTAAGTGCCTCGTTGAAGGAGAGTTTGTATACTTGTATGACAGATGTAGTGTTTGAGTATGGTGGCCTGTCTTGGAGCTTTTCTGATGGTGGGATTCCACTGGACGTGGGTACTATTGTTCGAGATCGGATGAAAATGGCAGGGGTCTTGATAGGGGATCATGTGGAAGGTATCGTGGAGTGCTTGGTGAGGGAAATAGGAGCAGTTTATCGAAAGAACAATGCTCTAGAAGACAGAGTGACTGTCCTTGAAATGCAGCTTAGAGAGGCCGTTAATATTCAGGTGCACTTGAGAAACAGAGTGAACGGAGCGCAACATGGGGCCGGTGGAGCAGGCGGTGTTCATAGAAGCTGCCTAGGGACGAGGAAAAGAATGGAAGACAAAAGTGAAGATGTGGAGCGAAGTACTCTCTTGAAGAAGAAACGTTGACAGGTTAAGACATATTTTTCTGATGAAGAAAGAAAAGGACGACTCCTAGCTCTTATGTGCATCATGATATGAATGAGACAATGCTTTATTTACGGCGGTACTAGAATGTATCTGTCATCGCTAACTATCTTCTTCCATATCCTCATCTCCTTTCTCACCCTCCTCTTGAGTATAAATGGCGTCGTCCGCATTATCATTTCCATCTTCATTAGCATCATATTCGCCATCATTTTCATTTTGGGGGTTCTCGTCGTCTTCTAGAGGTTCTTGTGACACTCTGTCATCAGCGGAGCCCTCTTCGTTATCCCCAACTCCTGGCAACAGAATGGTTCCTTTTGTTCCGCTTTTGTACTTCCGTATTAAGTCCTCGTCCTCCACAAACCTGGGTCTAAAACTCGATTGAAGTTGAACCGCATCCGGTAGCTTGTAGTCCTCTGGTACCTGTATATATGGTAACGGAACAGAAAATTCTGTGCCATGATCGCATCTCTACTCCCTGCCCCCGCATGGGACACATCTCCTCTTCCAATGAATATAGATAACGGTGGAATTAAGAACTTCCTGGTCGCGTATCCTCCAGAAACCGCTTCCAACTCCGCATTTGTTGTCACAAAATGCTTGTGAGACCTCTCGCACACCCACAACGGAAACGAATACTTGCCAGAGGCTATCATAAAGTACCCCGGATTCTTTTCGTTCAGTTTCTCCGGGATCGTCAGCGTCTGAACGTCCGTATGTAGCTTCTGTCTGGGACAGCCGCGTCCAGTACACAACACTCTACCCCCAGTCTTTGGCGCGAACATCTTATGCACCGCCACTCGGTTATCTTCCAATCCTAGGCATACACAGATCTGACCCATACGTGCATCCAACAACGCCCGCCTCTTCGCCACCCAGTGATTCTCCGTCGTTCTTTCCATTTCATCCGCGATTCCTCTCCGTGTATTCATATACCTTGTAGACCAAGACAGTCTGTCTGCTTCATCAGCGGCCTCCCCAGCATTGAAAATGGGGTTCCAGAACTCTTGATTCTCTGCTTCTCGAAGATCTTGTTGGCGATTGAAATACTCCTCGAAGAATCCAAGCAGCTTCTCACTCACATCACCATCCATCAGGTCACTCATGGCATGGAGCCTGCTCCTCATTCCTTCATCCGTTCCGAAACCTTCCAGCACACAAAATCCTCGCTCTTTCAACTCGCTTGTCTTCTTCGCAAAGTACACCATGGCGTATTAGTCCTCCTCCACTGCCCGCTCCCAGAGACTGTTCGCTTCCGCATCGCTGAGAACCGGCGCTGCTTCTTCAGACGCTTTCCTTTCCCTATTCCATTCGCTCAAAAGCTCCTGGAACGCACCATGCCAGAAAACTGCGTGATGAACATCCCTCATGTCATTCGGCCCAAGCAAATGGCAACGGTGCTCCTTGGGAAGATTTATCCTGTCCATCCACGCTTAAATGCCCTTAACACCATCTGCAGTTGCGGTGGGCCACCTGCTGGGCAACATGTCCACATACTTGAGCCAGCTCAAGTCCCCCACATTGGTATCCTCCTCGGCCTTGACCAATCCTTCTGGAAGAATCTGAGGCACTTCATCATCAAACTTCTTCTTGTTTGGATCGTTCCTGTCTTCATCTTCTCCTCCCTCGTCGTCACTGAAAAGCAGTAGCTTATTCTTTCTTAAGAAGTGGCATAGTTCACGTCCTCGCTTCTGCTTCAGAATGTTGATGACGAAGTCAGGAACATCATCGGTTCTCTGCCTTTTCGCATCGGCGTCCACCGATTCAAACACCAGCTCCTCAGCGTCCTCTTCGTCTACCGAGTCTTTCTCTGCCGGTTTCTTTGTTTTCCGGACCTTTCTCTTCCTCTTCCCCAGCGTAGATCCCGCAGAAACCATCCCCGTTGCACCTCCGTCTTTCAAGTGGCCCAGAGCCTTCTTCTTACTCGCCCTCGCGGGCAAGCTCGAATTACTACCCTGAACTGCGCTTTGCCCCTGTGTCTTCGGAACAGGTACAGGTGCGGGAGGGACAGGACTTGGATTTGGCTTTTGAAAGTCCATACGGAACGTCGTTCCCAGTCTCTTCTTCATATTCGTCAGCCTCTTCGATATGTTTCCTTCTCACATGGCAGGAGTGGTCGCCCTCTCCAGGCATGCGGTGTTTTTGGCAACATAATCTCGAACAGGAACAACCAGGGACCCTATCAAAACCTCAGTTTTGAAAACGGTGTGAAGCCCTATGTTCTTCGTCTTCGCCACTTCTTCAAATAGGTTGTAAGCTTCCTCACAACATCTGAAGAAATGCAACCTCATGTCCTGAAACCTACCCATAGCAGTCCCTTTTGATGCTCTTCGCACGTCATAGTGTTCCTGTAAGGCTTCCAACGCAAAGTTCATCCTGTCCCCCTTCAGATTGAAGAACCTGTCACTGGAAAAGTGCTTAATCCCCAGCTCCGGGTACTTGAAGCACATTTCCTTCATTCTCGACATGAAGTCTTCGTCGGTGAACATTCTCAAACCCATGTCCACAAACCGCAACATGTTTTGGGGTTTGAAGTCCCTATCACCTTGCGCTTCAACATTGCACCACGTAGCATTGTGCGCGTGACTTTCTTGAAGTCCACCTTCGTCTCCTTTTCAATCGTTTTCATAAACGAATGAATGGAGTAGAGCTTGTCTCGAAATGACATCACTCTAGCCGCAGCAACCGTATCATTCAGCGCGTTTCCAATCGAAATCACTTGAGACATGGTCATTTGCAGCCCATCATGTCTTCTCCAAAACGATACACTGAGCCGGTGGCAGACATCCTGAAGTTTTTCATTCGTTTTCTTCTGGTCGAGGTAAACATTCAAGCGGTGTAACCCGTCAACCAAAGTACATTCTACCACAATTCGGTTCCCTTCAAACCACTCATGTCCCGGCTTCTTCGTACCGATAAATGTGAAACTCAGATTCCCAACGGACCCCAAGATTTCGTAGAGCTCTATTTGCTGCTCTACTTCGTTCTTGTGGGTGAGGTCTAGTTCTGGCACACCGTCATCCGGAGGCTTAATGAGGTCAATGTCGACAACATACGTATGGTATGTGTAGTCGTTCATATCAAACGAAATATCCAGCATACTGTCGTCGACATCATCAGGAGGTAGCTCATCTCCCTTATCGAACAAGTCAACTTCGGCCTCTGAAGCCAATGCTTTCGAACCCACGAACTGCACCTCATCATCATCACTTCCTTCTTCCTTCCCACCAGGTTTCTCTGGGAATACAACCTCCATCGGTGCGCTGCTTCCTGCCTCCATAATTGCTTCTGCAACTTGGGTCTGATACGCCAATTGACTCTGACCACCACTGCCTGCATCACTTGCGTTGCCAGCAGTTCCCTCAGCAATTGTTAAGGCTTTCGGGGGGCAGAAACGGCAGTCTGCGCTGTCTGTAACTGCGACGCACCTCCCCCACTGCTGGCTCCAGGGTTTAGTGGAGGCTTCGCCGGAGTGACAATGGGATTCGCGGTGTTTCCTTTCTTCGGATCGCTCAGTCTGACCACCTTCGCCTTTCCGGTGGAGGTGGTCGTCTTCACATTGGAGTGCAACGCACCCTTGTGTATTTCATCACCTTCGTCGTCACTCAAGCTCACCAATTGCGTCAACTTCTTCGCCTTCGCCTTTCTTGCGGTGTTCTGCTTCAACTTCTTGGTGGACGGATTCATCGTCGCAGCGGGAGTCTGGGCGGAAGACGGTTTTGCAGCGGGATTGGAGGGAGTGGAGGCTCCGCCACCAGAAGGTTGAATCATGTTCACGTCCCAGCAGTAGAAAGTGTGGCTCTCCATATCTCCCAGAGTGTTCGGCACGCTGTCACTCGTCTTGAACTGATACGGGTACTGCATATCTTTGCCATCCTCAATGAGCACCTTCCATATGACGACAAGGTCCTCTGTCGGCTTCCCCTTCAGTTCGTGCCCATGCAACGTCCTCACCAAGTGCCCACCAGCACCGGAATCACCTTCGACAAAGGAAGTCCCCACGCTCTTCTTCTCCCCATTCGGTAGACGGACGACCAGGGTCACCTTCTCGCTTGGGTTCGGCCCCCAGGATGGGTCACTGGGCTGCTTTGTGCCGCTGCGCGTTGTTGGCATTGCGCTATCGGACGGTGTTGCCCTTGCTTTCCGCACAGAGGCACTGGGTCTGATACACCTCCTAGTGTGCCGCCTGTTGTCCGCATTTGCAGTCTTGCGCACCATGATGGGAAACCTTTCGATAAGCGACCTTTCGATAAGCGACACAGAATCGCGTAATCTGGTGCAGACGGTCGCGAAAATCAGCGCGTGCTGACAGCTGAATTCAACCCTGAGGGAAGGCACAGGTTCTCTTTGCGTCCTTTCAGTTGTACCAGGTGCTAAGGTGGCACGAAGAAGTGGATTCGGTGAGTTCGCTCACAGTTCTTTGCGGAGGAAGCATTCCGGTCGCCCTTTCGACCTCTTCTCTAACTCCCCCCCTGCCACGCGTCAACGCTTCATTGCTGGCACCGACCCCCAGGCCGGCGCAGCTGCGCCGGGTGGTCGGTCTTGACATTGTCGGTCGACAATGTCAAGAACGACCCCCCGTAATTTAATCAAAAATCAACATTCTGGTGCCCGTGCTTGACATTGTCGACCGACAATGTCAAGACCATTCACCCGGCGCAGCTGCGCCGTTAGACCGACAACCTGAACTGTGAGAACTGCGACGAATTCTCGAAGTTTCACCTTCTCCGTCTGTTCTGCACTGCCCAACTCCCTCATTCCAAACAAAAACCTCCGAAGTTTCCTTCCGTGCTCCATTACACACTTCGAAATCAAATCTATTCGAAGTTCGAGGGACGTGAATCATCAGAACGGGCGTCTTCGTTCCTCGGTTGCCACGAAGCATCTCCTTCGCAACCATTCAAACTCGAACGCAATCTTTCGTGCATCTGTGCATCTCCCGCCAAAATTCCACCCATGTCGTTCCCCTCCACTAAACAGGGAAGTACCTCAGGTGCACCCGTGATAGGGCATAGGGCTCCTGCGCACCCGCCCTCAGACATGAGCATTTCGGAAAGCTTCACAACCATCTGGAATGTGTTTATGTCCGTCTGTGATGCGTACGCGGAATCGAAAGGCTCCGGGGTCCCTAAACGCGATGTCACATTCGAGAAGATTGTAGAGTTTATGCTACAGAATCGTCGAGCGAATTCAGAAGTGGTCGGATTGTTGGAAAGATTCCTTGGTTCCTCCCACACCTCCTAAGGCGACGAAGAGGTCACTGCTTATCTTTGCACCTCTTTACAGGGTCCGACGCAGTACTTCCGACAGGTTTATCGATATGTGGCATTGTTCGATAAACAAGACGGGTCGAAAGACAGGCGTGTACGGGACTTTCACGAGTGGACCCTTGACGGGAGGCGCGGAGGTGGAACAGGGATGGTACAAAGGGTGTTCAACAGTCACATCTTCAAGAGGTAATTTCGCGTAGCCGCTACGGGGAAGGGAAGGGGAAGGTTTAGGACCGTTCCTGCTACTCGATTCCAACAGCTGCTGTACCTGTCGGTGGTAAAGCACATCGAGATTGAACGCACGGCTCGGGAACGGAAGTGACGCTTCGGACACGGAAAGAAGGTGAAGGCAGTTAAGTACGTGGAAAGTTTCACCATGTCTAATCCCATGCACGGTCAGTGTATGGCGTACGGCGTACAGCACGTATGCAGGGCTTGGGACGCGTTCGCTGTCGTTCTGGGTTTCAGATACTGCGAGCAGATGATGCTTCCTTATCTCCTTATCAACAGAGACACTTTAGAGCTCTCTGATATTCACTCCCGAACGATTGGTTACAGCCCCAAAACCGCCGCGTACAAGCTGGGACAAGAAATGAAGCCGACGGTATCCGAGGACAATGTTGTTCCCTGGGCTATTGCTTTTTCGGATGACGTAGACCGCAATATGCGTATTCTGGCCAGAGAATTCGTCTCGGATCTTCGGCGTATTGTACTGGACAAGAAGATGTATGAGCTGAGTGAAACCGAGCAATGGCCAGTGCTATCTACTTTTACGCGAAGCGGTACGAACCCACCGGTTCAATTTGACTCCTTGTCCGAAGATATTGCCAAATCAGTGAAGGAAGCATGTGCAAAGCATAATGTTCAACCCAGCAAAGCTTGGTCGCGCCCTACGGATGTACATACCAAACCATCCGCCGCTCCTGGAACCAAGAGCCACACGAAGAGCGTGCAGGCCGTTGGAAAGCAGCTCCGTGAGAGGTCCAATGGCTCCGGACAGACGGATGGGAGCGGTAGTAGCAGTGATGACGTAATTGCCACGCCTACTGCTCCCACTGCTGCGGAGATACAGGCAACGGTGGACGTTTTGGTGAACATCCTCCCTCCTCATGGGACGTTGGGGCCTGTGACTGCGAAGGTTATGAAGATTCTGGAGTCCGTGATGGACAAGAACTTTGCGTTCTACTGCGTGGACTCCGAAGAGCTGGTGGACGTTCATGAACGTGTTCTGGGAGGCACCATATCTCCGAGGGGGAGAGTTCAGCTCTCTATATCTGACGCGCCGTATCAAATTCGGGATACCGAATACGATCGCATCAGTCACCAGAAGATGGTTTCGTTTGCCGATCACAACTCGGATTGCCTGCGTCCTGGCGGACCCTTGTTCGTCTTCTGTTCAGGTTTTCAGTCCTGATATGGTACAAGATTTTGACCGACTGCCAATACGTTGATGCAGACGGGAGGATGAAGAAGTCTTTCACCGTGGATAAGACGTCCCTGTTGTGTTTGCGCCATCGCTCAAACCCGATGGCGTTCCCTCGTCGCAACAACATTAGCTTGTTCCCCGCAGGGGAGCAAGTAGTGCATGCGGTTCGGAATGGCATTCCCTATGCGGAGCGGAAGACAATGGTGAACTACCGTAAGTTCAACCATGTTGACAGCCGATACCCTGGACATGTCGGAGTAATCGATCAGGTTCCCAATCATGCCCCAGGAGAGAGACTGTACTGGAAGGTGCGGGATGGGCAATGATTTGTAAATCGTCAGATTCGCCCGGAGCAGAAGTCGAGACAGTTGATGAAAGAGCTCATAGCACGTTTTTCTCAACCTGGAGACCTTGTCATGGATTTCTTCTCAGGAACGTTTACCACAGCACTCGCGTGCATGGAACTTGTTCCGCACAGAAAGTTAATCGGCGGTGAGAAGTATCGTTATTGTTTCATACACGCGAAGCATAACGGTATAGTGCATATGGGAAAGTTAGTTGCCGACAATTCCCTCAAAGTCGGTGACTTGGAATGTGATGAACGCATCGGTACGAATGCTGTTGTAAAGGCAGCACTTCATGTGGCCACGGTGTTCAGGAAGAGATCCAGAGGAATGCAATGGACAGCACCGAAGGATTTCCCGCAGTATCAAAGGTTTCTTTTCCATATAATGGCTTTTCTATCGACTTTATGGTGTGATATGGATCTTATCGGCAAGTATCGTACTAAGGCTTTACATCTGTGGCCGCAAAGCACTCAGGCAAAGCTGAACGAGTTAGAGCCAGAGTTGTTGCGTGGTGTAGATGCTTCAAGTTACTGGTGCGTGGTGGCGAAGTCTTCAGTGAAGCACCCATCTAGAGGGCTCGGAGTCTTTAGTGCACGATATTTCGCAGAAGGAGAGGCTGTTTGTCACTTCTATGGGACTATTGTGTATCATGACATTAATCAACGTCCCCAACAACATGTTACGTATGGGGAGGGGCTCATGGCAGCTACTGTTTCGCGTAAACAAGTTCTCCATGGAAGTGGTAGGTAGCGGCATTGGTTTTGAAACTCTGCCTACCTATAATGGAGGAACGAAGACAGCGAGGATATGGATTGTTCCTGCACCTTTTTGTATGGCAGGCTATATTAATGATCCCCACTACCTGGACGGAGACGAGGAGAAAGACTTAGCAGAAGATGAACCCAACATACGAAGAAAGGCGAATGCTCAGATACGTCCGGTGAGCTGTACGTTATCGCAGCAAAGGATTATGGAATACATTCTGCTATTTGCGAGACCAATACGCGATATAAAGGAAGGAGAAGAGTTGTTTCTTCGTTACGGGAATGATTAGGTTTTTAGAAGCACGGATTGAAGTCTTCTTACCTGTGTTACTTGTGAAGCACTATTTTGAGTAAACTTCGATTCTGTTATTCTCGACATCCTGGTTCCTGTCTTATTCGTTGTTAAAGCTTTCAATTGTGAAATGGGATAGAGGTGCTAAATGGCATTTAGTTCAAGTGAATTAATAGAAAGAAAGAGGAACAGGATAACATATGTATACCTGTCGTTAAGGATTTGAGGGAGTGTGTGGAAACGAATCGTGAAAGATATGGATGAGGGTTTCCAAATACTCCATTTTTGCATAGGTTTTTGGGTAGCTCGTCGTTCATGGCGGGATATTCAAAAATCCATTTTTCTCGGGCTTCGGATGACACAGTTTATACATCTTCTGGCTCTTTCGCCTCATCCCGCGAAGTCACTTTCGAAGTCAATCCTTTCCTTTGTCTCCAACCTGGTCTAACTTCTACTTTCCGCATCCCGATACCACCGTTTGGTTCAATACCGCCTATTTACGGATGGGAAAACAGCAGCAGCGCGTACGGTACAGTAAGGACGGCGGTACGTCGAAGTCTCTCAAAGTAAATGGTGGGAGGCCAAGTGTGGACTCGGAAAGACCCTTCGCGGGAAGTTCAAGTGCTGCAGATGCGCGGAAAAGCAAGAAACCGGGTGTGTATGTGAAGAGAGGTCCGCCGCGTTCTGGGTTGCAAACGACGGAGAGGCGACGTGAAAGTACCATCGTACAAACGGGGAAGGAAGATGAAAAGCAGGAAGGAGGCACCTCAACTATGACGGACCGTAAGGTGAGAGATGTCGTAAGGAGGAAGACGGAAAGACAGCCGAGAGGTCCAGTTACTCGTAATCGTGCCGTTCACACGGTTTTATTGGTAGAAAGTGAGGAAGAGGAAGAAGGAGAAACCGAAAGAGAACCGAAGAGGCGAAGGTCTAGTGGCAGTTACGGCGGTGTTGTCGAGGAGAGACGTAAAGGGAAGGCAGCCGAACAGTGTTTAGAGAGGAATGAGGAGCAGGGCAGCACTCTTGCCTCAAAGTAACACGTGAGTGAGACACCGCAAGACGAAGTACACCAAGGTACGGGGGAAACTAGGGAACGCAAGAAGGGTCCCGTTCGTTTTCAAGCTGCATTACGACGTGTTGGCGGGGAGGGACGTGGAGGGAAGGAGAATACGAAGCAATCAGCCGTTGTCTGCGGAAATGGAGGCCGAACTCGCAGAGTCCCGGCACGCAGAACAACGCAAGGGTCCTCTTACCGGCTAAATCGGGATAATGCTATGAAGAGTGTCGAACATGGATACGCTGACGAAGCTATACGAAGGGAGTCGATACAGTGCACGAGGGTAGGTGGAGGTGGGAAGGGAGATCGGATCTGGGAGAAGGAAAGGTATGAGGAGTAGGAGGTTGTGTGGTGCAATACCACACGTGGAAAGGATCCCGCGACAGCGGCAAAGTCACCCAAGGTTTCCGAGCCTTGCTCCCTTGGTGAGGGCGGCTCAGAGGTAGAGCCCTCCGAACGTGACCCACACGAGTCGGATGTAGGGCCGAACGGTCACTTCTCGCACAGCGCACGGAGGTGTGGGGAGAATCGGATCTAGCGCTCGACGGACAGTCGATCAGTGTGCTACTCGGTGTTGCCGTTGGCCTAGTGGAGTCCGCTGTATGCCGCAGCGCGGCGAGTGGAACACCCACGAATGAGGGAACGATCCGTACAACGGTATCCTCTAGGACAAAGAAATGAGGGGTGGGGAACGAGCCGCACGGCCGGCGCAGACTCGTGGCGAGCAATGAATATCCCAAGACGTCGGGGCCAAACCTGATACAGGGCGGAGTAGAAACAGTCCGTATGACGATAAACAGAAGAAGAAACAACAAAAGAAAACAGAAAGTAGTCCGTAAGTAACGGTTGTATCACTCATTGATGTGCAAGGGGGGTGACGGAACCGGATCGGTAGCAGCACTCCCCTAGGTTGGGGTCGTAGCCGTATACCAACGGTCAAAGTCAGAGCCAAAACCCTTTTTGAGGTTTTCTTCCGTAGGGTCGGCGGCGAGTGCCGCCACCTAAGTACGGCCACTGTAGTGTGGATTACTAACTAAAAATAACTAATTACCCCGGGTGCACCGGGCCTGACTTCCACTTGTGCGTGGTGGCTCACTTGGCATGAGCCGTCCACTCAGGCGGTGTGCACTACACGTGTTACCCACAAGTACCCCCTTCATAGGGGCATCTCCCATATAATGGGTTAGCCCAATACACCTCATGTATTCCGTATCCCAACGGCTAACCACGCATCTTATATGAAGAGCGATTTGATTCCTTCTACCTCCGGAGGCTATTGCACCACATTTCCCCCTCCTGAGATGAAAACACTGGAACAACTTCGGCGACTTCCATCCCAAGATGGCCATAAATAACCGAGAGGACTCGAGCGATGCAACCGACTCATCGGAGAGCCAACGCGAACTCGCGCTTGTTCCTTACCATCCTTTTCCATGCCATCCAACGACAGCTGCGAGGAGCTCCAACCAACCGCCAACCAATTCGTCATCGGGTCCTTCCTCTCCGCGAATCCCGCGGTATCCGAGGCGCACTCCGACTGCTCGGGTATATGTTCCCGTGCAGTCACGGTTTCGTTTGGCTCCCTTGCCACCTCCGCTCGCGACGGCTCCACCATCGGTGGCTCCGAGTGAGGACATCTTCGCAGGCTCGGGTCAACCAAACCAATCGTTCCTCCGCGATTGGAGCGACGCACCCGGCGCATCGATGTCTGCCGCTTCTAGTGGGTGGCCAACGTATGGGGCCTTGCGCATCCGGACTCTGGCGAGGCATTCCGAGTGGATCGCTCGGGCTCCTTGGTTCGATCCCGAGGCTGTTCGGAACACTCCGCTCATCGATTCGTATGCGGTGGACGGAATCCTACCCGGTAGGCTACGGGTGAGCGTTGTCCGGTCGTGGGACTGGTTGGCGCACGTTGCGCTCTCCACGCCACTACAGTGGTGGGCGTCAAACAAAACCGAACATCGGGCGAGAAGTGAGATGGCCCGATTGGGCTATCGCCGATACCATCGGTTGGCAAACGAAGTGCCCGTTCCGTCGAGTTATGGGTTCGACGTCGCGTATTACCGTACTTACGGAGAAGCCTCCTATGGAGACCGCTTATACGGGGTGATACCAGAGTTGGATCAGTACTCTGGAAGTGTCCAGCCGTACCAGGACCTGGTTCTCTGGACACGACCGATTCTCCGGGCTGAGCTCCGGTACCTCCGCAAGAGTTCACGCGGTGAGTTCTTCGAGATGGTCCGCTTTGAGCGGAAGCAACGTTCCCGTCGGGGGCTCCTGGTACCATACCAGCACATCGAGATCGAACGCCTCTCGTAGAGGGCCTGGAATCGATACGTTCCGCTGCCTACTTTCTGGCCTGCGGTGGAAGTCCCTAGAGGGTGCAACGTTGAGTTGCCTCCGTGTCTCACGTATTTGTACTCACGGTTCTTGCACAATCCGCCTCGTGGTCTCTGGAGTCTCCTAGCGACGGAGTGGACCGTCCGGATTGCAGCCTTCCTCTTGTGGGAGGTGTACGACAAGTACCGGGTCTGGTTCATTCCAGAGTTGGTCCGCCATTCCATTCGCGGTTTGGATTTCTCCGAGGTACTCGGTTCCGTGCGTAATGCGCGAGAAGCCACCGGGTTGGTGGATTTGATTGACCAGGTCGACTGGGACACTGTACCGCCAACTCAAGCGTCGGAAGGGATCCCCCGTCATTGGGATAAGTCTCCTGGACGGAATGTCGCTGCGGGCGATTTCGTATACTTCGACCCGTGGCAATGGGAGCAGATATCCGCTAGCGAAGCGGCTGAGCGGCGCCGTGCAGAACGGATTATCCCCGATGATCATCCAAGGGGCTTCGTGTTCGTCGAGGAAGACGAGGGTGGCGAGGAATATGAGGAAACCGCTGAAGCGGGGTCACCGATGTCGGATGGCGACGGCGTGGTCGAGGAGATCGACATCACCGACAATGTCGGGGCATCCAGTGGTGCTGGTGACATTCCCTCGTGTGGGGGCGATGCTCCAGTGGCTCCTCCTTCCCCGGTGGCGGGGGGGGGGTGCGAACAACAGTAGCACCAACCCGCAAGTTGCAGTAGTCCGCCAATTCCTCGCTGGAGTTGGTGTACCCGTACCAGATACGGTAACCACCCTTGCGCAGTTGCAAGCGCTCGCCTCCGAATACTTTCGGGGAGGAGGTGGCGGTGGTAACTCTGGTGGGTACTTCTCCGGGATGGGAGGAAATCTCCCCTAACATGGGGTTTAGACTCGTGTGGTAGTCCCATGATAGAGTGGGTGCCACCTGTGAATAGGTGGTAAACTTCTCCGGCAGCCGCCGGCTTGGCATGCTTCTTCTTCTCTTCCTTCCTTCTTCTTCTTCACTCCGCCACGGGGCGGGCTTTCCGCAATAAGCGGTATGTTTCTCCACAATTAGCGGGTTGCGCTCAATAATGTGGGTGTTACTCCACAGAAGGTCTGGGTGGTCAACCCACTTGGGCATTGTCCAGCGTAGCTGGTATTGGAGTCCGCGTCCTGCGGTGGTATTGCAAGACCTTCCAGCGTGGAATGTGCTCTATCGGTTCGGGTGTATCTTCGTTTGGAGGGTATCCGTACCAACGGACTCGGTAGACCAATTCCCCATTGGAATCGTAACCATGGCTCACGATGGTCTCAATGACAAACTCTTTGTCGTGTACTTCCCGCTGTATGGGTGGTACGCGGCTTTCCTCGGCGGAGGGCTCCGTTCCGCTGTGACTGCGGTCGGCTGTGACTGTCTTCTCCCGCTTCGGCGGTAGCGCGTCCTGTACTCCAGGTGGTTTCCGTGAGCCAGGCCACAGTGCCTTGGAGGCGGTTGTAGTGCGCTCCCTTGGTGCTACGTCAGGATTCTTCGGGTCCTCCACCTCAGAGTGGTTTTCCTGGGGCTTCCAGTCGTCCCGTACTGCGAGTTTCCTCGGCTTCGAGGGGTGTTTCCGTGTTGACGGAGGAGCTTCCGCGTCGCGCGCGCTTAGCTTGCGGTGCACGGTCACGTGCCGTGGCGGCGGTTGGCCGTTTGGCACGGGCGGTTCACTGTCAAGCTCCACGTTGCCTTGGGACGGGCCGTTAATTTCGGAATTTCCAATTTCAAACGGCGGCCGTTTTGCGACGGGGCCACGCGTTGCACTTGTGAGTTTTAGCTCCTGTGGAGGCGGTTCCCCTACGGGGGGTGACACTTGGCGCTCTTTTGGCGCGTCCATGTGACTTGGTGAATCTCCACTCTCCGTGGCGCGTGTGCGCGCTCCGTTATCACGGCTCCCGTCCGTCTTCTCGACGGTGTCGTGAGCGACTTCATCAGACAATCCCAGCTCTGGGTCAGCAGTCACCGAGCGTTCTCGGGTGTTCTGCCTTTCTCTTGCCGCGATCGCAGGGGTTCTCTTGAATTCCTTCCGCGTTTGTGGTACGTCTCCCGCCTGTGCGGGCTTCCTGCTATCATCCTTCTTCTCTGTTTCCGCCGTTTGCGGTTGTACTCCCCGCGATGGGGTAACCGGCGAATCCGTTTGCGACGGCGAAAAACTGGAAGGTGTAGCTGTCCCCTCCCCCTCCTTTGCTGGAGCGACGGGGTCAGAGGTAAGAATCCCCGTGAGCGGGGCGATGCGTGTGTGGATGTGGGACGGTGCCGGGGGTGCCGGGTGAGGTTCCGACGCGGTCGGCAAGTAAGCAAGGCCACGTTCCGGGTGGGGTAGAACAGTAGGGTGGGTAGTTTCCTCATCCGCGGTGGGGGTTTCCGTGTCGACGGGTGTGTCCTGTGCCGGAAGTTCCCGGGTAGCGGCGTTAGCTGGCCTCGGCGCGAGGACGACGTGGTCTCGAGAGATACGTTCGTGCTGTGCCTTGATATCAAGGACTACCGTCGTTTCGGTAGTAGAAACAACCCTATATGGGCCCTCCGCGATCGGAGACAGCTTGTGCCGCTTCTCCTTTTCGGGGATGTAATTCCTTGCGGAGAAATACGTAAGAGTTCTCCACGAACTTCGGGGTCCTGTCCACTCGGGCATCGAGATTCCGCTTATAAGCGGCTTGCGCTTTAGACATCGCATTCCGTACAACGGGTAAGATCTTGGTTAACCAAGCTTTCCAAGCGTCCCTGTGGTACCGTGGTGACGGAAACTTGTCCAACGTAGCTTGGGGTTCGATTGCCACCGGTGGTGGGGTACGCGAGAGTACCAGCTCAAATGGAGCAATTCCGGTGACTCGGGGAACCTGCGTATTGTAGGCGTAGGTTACCGCGTCGGTGTAAAGATCCCAATCAGTGGGTTGTTCCGCAACGAACGTTCTGAGGGCGTTCAGCATTGTGCGGTTGAAACGCTCCACCTGCCCGTTAGCTTGCGGGTGGTAGGTGGTAGTAAACCAGTTCTTGATGTCAAGAATGCGACATACGTCCTGGAAAAACTTCGCTGAGAACTGCGATCCATTATCCGATAACAAATCAATCGGTGGTCCATAGGTGAAAACCCAATGGTTAACAAAAGCCTTCGCGACGGAGGTAGCTGAAACCTTTGGCAAGGGGACCGTACGCACAAGTTTAGAGAAGCGGTCAGTAATTACCAGCAAGTAGCGGTTGGCCCGAGGTGTTCGGACGAATTCGCCCAAGATATCGATTGCGACAAATTCAAGGGGAGCCCTTGCGGGGAATAGGACCAACTTCTTGGAGTACTTGCGCAACTTGATGCGGTTCTTCGCACATGCTGAGCAACCTCGGACGGTAGCATATGCGTCAACAGCCATAGCTGGCCAGTAGAAATCCTTGCGTAAGGTGTAGTACAGCTTTCTCCCGCCTGGGTGAGCGGATAACTTCGCATAATGCGAGAGATTCAGAACTAGAGACTGCAGGGAGTGAGGTACCAAGATCTGTGGGCGATCTCCGACAGTTCGGACGAGGTAGCCTTGGTCATTCGGGGCAAAGGGTAAGGTAGCTCCTCCGTTTAGGCGGGCGCGAATCTGCGTGCACAGCGGGTCTGAGTGCTGTTCCCGGACCACTTCTTCCGGAGTAATCGGTACAAAAGAACCGGGTACGGGCTCCGCAGATGATGCGGCCAGAATGGCATCGAAGATGTCATACTCTTCCGGGTCTGAGTCGGTGTCATCCTCTTCGTCTTCCAAAAGGAAACAAGGTATCTCCAGGTCATCTACTGGTTCAGCTTCCGCGGCTGTTGGCAAGCGGGAAAGTGCGTCGGCCTGAGCGTTCAGGATACCCTTCTTGTACCGGACTTCGAAGTCAAACTCTGATAGCCGGAGTCTCCACCGCATCAAGCGGCCAGATGGCTCCGAAATGGAGAGGAGCCAACGCAAGGCCGAGTGATCGGTTTGCACAGTGAAATGGTTTCCCATAAGGTATGGGCGAAGGGTTTGTAGGGCCCAAACTACAGCCAGACATTCCTTCTCGGGCACCGAGTAATTCCTCTCGTGACGTTGAGGCTCCGTGACCAATAACCGATTGGTAAGCGCTCTACACTCTCTGTGGTCTGGAACAATGTGCATCCAATCTGGACGTTGCTTGCGTCCGTGTCCACGGAATACGGTAAACCGAGTGTCGGTAGTGACAGTATCGGTGGCAACGTCACCGCATCCACGAGGGATGAAAAAGCCTTTGCTTTAAGGTCATCAAATGGTTCCAGGTTGACTGGTTGTTCTTTCCGGAGAAGTGCGTTGAGAGGGGCTGCAATATCCGCAAAATGCGGGATGAAACGACGGTAGACGTTGCACAAACCGAGAAATGATCAGAGTTCCGTTTGCGTTGTCGGGTGCTTGGCCTCCTTGAGGGATTTGACTCGCACCTCGTCAACCGACAACCGTCCCGGACGGATAACATGGCCGAGATATTTCACGGTGTCTGTGAGGAACTCGCACTTCTTAAGTTTGAGGGTTATGCCTCCGTCACGTAGGACTCGCATTACATCCCTGACATGGCTCAGGTGCTCATCCAGGTTACTGGAGAAAATGATGATGTCATCCAGGTACACCAGGCAAGTCTTCCACTTGAAGCGGGCTAACAAGATGTTCACCGCTCGTTGGAAAGTAGCGGGTGCGTTCTTGAGGCCAAATGGCATCCGTTTGAAACGGTAGAGGCCCTGATGGCAAACGAAAGCCGTTTTGTCACGGTCTTCCTCCCTGACTGGGACCTGCCAATACCCCCAATTCGCATCAAGGGTTGTGAACACTTTCGCACTTCCAAGCGAGTCAATACATTCGTCCATCCGCGGGATGGGATACACGTCTTTGACCTTAGCTGCATTCAGTTTGCGGTAATCAATGCAAAACTGCCAGGACCCATCAGCTTTGGGAGCAAGAACTACCGGCGAAGCCCAAGGGGATTGAGCCGGCTCGATTACGCCTGCGCGTAGCATCTTCTCAACTTGAGATTTTTCTTCTTCCCGAGCTGTCGGACCTGCCCTGTAAGGGTTTTGTGAGATCGGCCGGGTATCCGGAAGTAAGTCAACCCGATGTTCGGTGATCCCGATTTTCCCCAGAGAACCGTCCCACATAGACGTGAATTCACGTAACATATCCCGTAACTGATCACGGTGAGGCTCTGGAACGTGGCTGAAGTCCAGAGACTCAAGCTCCTCAACAGGATCCTTCTTCTCTTTTCCGGGTGATTCCGGTTCTTCTCCCGACGCGGTCGGTGCCTCCGCTTCCGAGTTCTTCGGCGATTCAGTATTTTCCGAGTCTGTCGGCTTGGTGACAACCGAGTTCGCTTCGGTTTCCTTCTCCTCCCCCTCCTTAGATTCAGCGATCCCAAGAACTTTGGCAGCCAATACCTTCGTATGTATGATTGCCACTGGATGTGGAAGTACAGAGCCAATGACTTAGTTCTTGACCAACCACTGTTGGGTAGGGCTAAAATTGGCCACTAACACCTTAAAAGGCTTCTCGGGTTCTACGAGTACGATTCCGTTCGCTAAGGCGAGATGCTTTGCCTCATATAACGAGGGTAACGGCTGGACCGTTTGCATTCCGTGTGTGGCGGATGAAACAGTAACCCAGGTTTGCGATTACGGAGGAATGCAAATAGACCGAGCCACTCGGAGCTTTGTGGAGGGGCGATCCTTTTCCAACGGTTGTTGGGCGACCGGCAGGGGAACCTGCTTTTTGAGCGCCCTCCGGAGCGGCTTTCGAACAATCGGCAGTGTTGTTCCGTCTATTAACTCGACGGTTTTGCAGCGTGGTCGAATGGCTTCGACGAAGTGATCGCAAAAGTCGGCTCCGAGAATTATCGGTGCAGCCAGTTGTTTGCAGACGACAAACTGCAACTGGGCAACGCAGCGACCCAGCCTCACAACGAGGTCGATTGTTCCCACGATTGAAAGGGGGTTGTTGTTCGCGTCAGCGATATCCATCGGCGCTGCCGAGCGAATCTGAGCCCGTAACTGCGGGGGTAGAAGAGACTGAACCAAAAAATTGGGACCAGCACCCGTGTCGAGGGCGGAAAACTGTCGGAACATATATTGATTTGAAATACCCAGGTCGGCGTAAACTTTATAGTTTCGTTTCGCCATTACCAGGACTCTTTCCGGAATACGGAGATTTTTCGACCGTACCCACGGGCGACAGAGAACAGCTAAGTGTTCCCAGTCCACGTCTGTTGTGGCCAGTTTCCGTGTGAGGATTTTGACCTGGGAGCGAGGCTTCGCAGCCTCCAGTGCCTCCGACCTCGACGTCGAGGGCGCCTCTCCTGGAGTGGAGACTCCCATATTCAGTTTTTCTGAGCTTCACTGCTACCTTGCGGGTTCGCAGAACCAGCGACAGCTGCAGTGCTTCCACCTTGAGGAGGTTGGGTTCCCGCGTCCTGGGACTAGAAGTCCGCTATATTGCGGGGGAAGACCGACCTCGCGCGCAAGTAAGCTGAGGCGGGTACCCTCTCCTTTTCGGCAGGGGTCAAGGCTTCGTAGTTTACGATCACCTTTGCCATATCCTTCATAGGAAGGTAGCAGTTGGTGGACACATGTCCCGGTTTGTAACACAGATGGCAGATGATGTGTCGGAGTTGATCCGCTATATGCGGTCGGCGGTCCGATCGTGGAGGATAGGGGTCTTTCCAACCTGGTCGTTGGGTTCGTGTTCCACTGGAGTACGGCACCGTCAAGGCCGGAACATGATTTCCAGCATACATTGCGGGGTCTACGTCCCCAGTAGAGGGTTCCGTTGTCGACGGTAGCTCCGTTGTCGGCACTGACGAGTCGCTTTGCAGCAGATGCATGTTGTCGTACATCCCGTGATCCGTTCCTCTCGTCATAGGCGGTGACGGTACCTGTCTTGCCTCCAGGTGGAGGACTTTGCCCGACCAGTGCTTCGTTCCCTTACGAGCTCGGAGTGCATCGCCCTCGGCTTGGGCGAACTGCACTAGTTCCAAGTAGGTGATTCTCCGTCGATCCTCGCGGTGACGGGCAACCCGTGTCCTAATCGTAGGGTCGAGCCCATCCACAAACATGGTACACCTCTCCTGCGCGGAGTACACGTTACCACAACGGTGGAATGCCTTGTTCAACCGCGTGGAGTAAGCTGTTTCAGACTCCTCCGACTTCTGTCGGGTATCCTGCAAAGCGAGGATAGCGGCTTGAATAGCATTCCCTGTTGCGTAAGACCTCAGGAGATACTGCACGGCTTCTGGCCAGCAAGTAACTCCTCCTTCGGAGGCTCTCGAGGACCCGCGAACCGAGTTGAACTGGTCCTCCGCCATTCCCCTCAGAAAGTAGGGTAAGGCAATATAGGCCTGAGCCTCGCTCATCCCGAGTATATTGGCTTCCGCAACAAAGCGGGCAAGGAAATCCAAGATAAGGATTGGGTCCTCTCCTGTGAACTGGTGTTTGCGGAGCGTGAGCTCCAACCGTTTGATGCAATCCTTCACACGGCCAGTTCCTCGAGGGGTTCTCTCCATGCTAGAGTCCTCCAACCGATAGTATCGGTACGACAGTAGTTTCCGATACAAAAGACTCGTCGGCTTCAACTCCTTGAGTCCAAGGTGCTTCCGTCCTTTCTCACGCGTACGCACGGCGCCATGCGTGGCTTCCGTGTACTTCGACCGCGATGCGCGGGAACGGTGGTTCGGCTCAGCATCGGATGAAGAGGAGGAAGAGCCGTGACTGCGGACGTCGGACTCGGAAGATGACGACGATGACAAACCTTCTTCCATCTTGACCTTCTTCCGCCTGTGGCAGTCCGTCGCGCGGTGCAACTTCCAAGATCCCTCGGAAACTGGGGCACCCGGTGGTACTGCATAATGAATGATGGTTTGCTCCACCGTTTCCAAACGGGCTGCCAGGCGATTAAGACGTTCGGCCACCTCTTGCAAGAGGGTACCCGAAACCTTTCGGCCTTCCATAACCGTGTTAACGTCGGCTCGTAAAACACGGACGTCGTTCGAAACGTCCCGAACATCGGCATCATCGAAACGAGTTCGGAGTTTCGTTATATCCTGAATCAGGTTCACCTGCGAGGACTGCAGGATCCTCACTTGTGCCTCTAATTCACGGAGGGTAAACTCGTCGGACCTCGACGACATGGCTTGAGCCGCTGCCAGAGCGGGATCAGCCGGTCCTTGAGCTTCGGGAACCTCGTTCACGGAACGGGGTCCCCTGGAAGCCGGAACTGGGTCATCATTTCCCGGCATGGTCAGGGCGTCCCGCGGCAATGGCGGTAAGCTCTGAGGCAAACCGGTAGAACCGGGAGGGCCGGATTAACCGGGCATGCAACCAGTTCTGGAACGTCCTGTATTCGATGGACGGGGCATCGCTCACCGATAGGGACCGGACCAAGAAAATTCACCAGTTGTAGCTTCCGAAGATTCGGGCAAGTAAATGAATGCCGTTAAAGCGGATGCTCCCAAACTGCTGGGAACCAGACAAACCGATTCCTTGTTCGGACAAGGGGCAACGCGATTTACACCACGTTTTCACCACCCGCGACAGCGCAGGCGTAGGACTCCGATTCTAGGTTGGGAGACCAATTGTGGTGCAATACCACACGCGGAAAGGATCCCGCGACAGCGGCAAAGTCACTCAAGGTGTCCGAGCCTTGCTCCCTTGGTGAGGGCGGCTCAGAGGTAGAGCCCTCCGAACGTGACCCACACGAGTCGGATGTAGGGCCGAACGGTCACTTCTCGCACAGCGCACGGAGGTGTGGGGAGAATCGGATCTAGCGCTCGACGGACAGTCGATCAGTGTGCAACTCGGTGTTGCCGGTGGCCTGGTGGAGTCCGCTGTATGCCGCAGCGCGGCGAGTGGAACACCCACGAATGAGGGAACGATCCGTACAACGGTATCCTCTAGGACAAAGAAATGAGGGGTGGGGAACGAGCCGCACGGCCGGCGCAGACTCGTGACGAGCAATAAATATCCCAAGACGTCGGGGCCAAACCTGATACAGGGCGGAGTAGAAACAGTCCGTATGACGGTAAACAGAAGAAGAAACAACAAAAGAAAACAGAAAGTAGTCCGTAAGTAACGGTGGTATCACTCCTTGATGTGCAAGGGGGGTGACGGAACCGGATCGGTAGCAGCACTCCCCTAGGTTGGGGTCGTAGCCGTATACCAACGGTCAAAGTCAGAGCCAAAACCCTTGTTGAGGTTTTCTTCCGTAGGGTCGGCGGCGAGTGCCGCCACCTAAGTACGGCCACTGTAGTGTGGATTACTAACTAAAAATAACTATTACCCCGGGTGCACCGGGCCTGACTTCCACTTGTGCGTGGTGGCTCACTTGGCATGAGCCGTCCACTCAGGCGGTGTGCACTACACGTGTTACCCACAAGTACCCCTTCATAGGGGCATCTCCCATATAATGGGTTAGCCCAATACACCTCAATGTATTCCGTATCCCAACGGCTAACCACGCATCTTATATGAAGAGCGATTTGATTCCCTCTACCTCCGGAGGCTATTGCACCACACTGCATCAGGGGAAAAGGCTCCCCCGTTCTATATTCTCTGCAAAGAAATGTATATCAGACTGGCTTGAGCCGTTACCACCTGTGTACGAAAAAAGTGCGGAGATATGCAGCAAGTTCCAAAGACCAGGGTGGATGCCCGAAAATGCCGTGGTGTTGGTGTCCGAGAACGGTTCCATGACAAGCCAAGTCCTGGAAATCTTCATTTAGGACGTTAATGAGTTCGTACGGAAGCACGTTCCCAAAGAGAAATCATACCTTCTCACAATGGATGGCCACTCATCCAAAAGGGATTAAATGGGTTATGGAATGCGAGAAGAATGGGTGCTTACCTGTCATAAAGCCTTCAAATACTTCACACATACTTCAACCGTGTGATCGAAAGATCAACAAGACATTCAAGGAATCTCTTGGTCACATTCGAGATGCATTCAATCGCTCTGCAGTTCCTGAGACACGGACCCTACAGTTCAACCTCGCTTGCGCTGTATATGCTCACGAAACCATTATACCACATTTCATCAAGGAGTCGTTCGAGTCTACCGGACTGTTTCCCGTTTTCGCCATCATTTGCAGACAACTTCAAAGTTGTCAAAAAGGAAGAATGTTCGCTTTTCGAGCAAAAACTCTCTTCGGTATCGTCACGATTGTGCAGTGTGCAGCGCCGGCGGACAGACAAAAAAAGTATGTGAGAAGGCGTGTTCCATTTTTGATGGACATTATAGTGTAGAACGAAAGCTGCAGTTGCTCACACAGCTCTTCTAGAACGCTGAAACCGCTCATAACATCATCACGAAGACTATTACACCGGTGAAAACTCAAAAAGAACTCCTCTTGTCATCCGGTTACAGCAAGCCGTCATCCGTACCATTTAAGTGTGGCGCCCCGGTGGAGTACAAAACTGTTGGAGATATGTTAAAGGAAAAGAGAGAGAAATCGGTGGAAAAGCGGGACAAGGAAAATCAAAATGGGCGGGAAACACAGCGTAAAGATAAAGAAGGTCAAGCAAAACAAATGCAGAAAAGAAAAAGTTCGCCAGCGTCGAGATGCGTTGCGTAGAGAGAAACAGGTGCGCATGTTCAGAAATCGTATTACAAAGGCAGCGCTTGGCAGCGCAAAAAAAGATACGTCGAAGAGAGTTGGCTGGGTTTTCGGCCGATCGAAAGAGAAGAGTGCTAGAGGTCATGCACGTAGCGTCAGAAGTTGTTGTAAACGTAGTGTTGCGCGTAGTTGTTTTTGGTGACTTTCCAAAGCCGACCTTGTGAAAGCCTTTTGAACATGACTTGGTCGAAGAACATGTTTCGCCGGTCACACTTGGGGTTTTTGTCGTAGAATGTTGAGGGGTCCCGAGACAGTGAAAGTGACCACGCAGAAGCGATTGCCACAGTTTTTGAAGCTGGAAAGTAAACGGTTTTGAAGCTACACGTACTTTGCGTGAAAAGTGTCCAAAATTAGCCTTTTAGGAACGGTACACTATCCCTCACCCCGCTCGTACTAGGAGCGACATTGACGTACTGCTTTGCGTTGACAATATGTACCTCCACTGACAGACTTTAGTATCCCGAAAGGTCGCGTAGTATCCGTATTTAATAAGTAAACCCAAATCCGCCTGGTGATAGAGCTCCCCCTACACTGCGCTACCATCAACTTCTCACATTCATCAACAGAAGCCCATGCGACCACGGCACGGGCGCACGTTGCCAGCGCTTTGCGGCCGCTTGGCGCCGCTTTCCGCCACCGCCTTCGCCCACGCCGTGTCACCGCGCTTCTCGCGCAGCCAGTTCGCTCTTATTTCGCGCTGCACCGCCCTTTCCCGCCGCTGGTCGCGCAGCTCTGCTCGGAGCGCCGCCTGCCGCCGCTTCTCGCGCCAGCGGCTTCCCGCTGCCGTCTGCCGCACCCGCTCGCCTCTCCGCCGCCCAGCGCCGCTGACATCACCACTCTCGTCGAGCCAATAGCGCGGCCACTCGCCACGCCCGTTGCAATCCACCTCACGCTCAACCTCCGCATCGCCTCCACCACCATGCTGCGCGTGCCTCTTGTCTCTGTCTTGCTCACCGTCAGCGTCTGCAACAACGTCACCGTCCCACTCGTTCTGTTGTTCAATTATGTCCCAAGCGGCTCGCCGTTCACAGTCTCCCAACACCAGCCTGCCATATTGACTCGTTGCTTGTCTCTCCTGCCCCACCCTCTCTGACACCCCCTGGTGGCCTTCCTTCCCACACGCCGACATCTCCCATTTCCGCACTGATCCATCTTCATCCATTGCTGAACCCCGTCTCTTCCTTGTGCTCCCTTTCGTACCGCCATCTGCAACATCCCACTTTTCACCGCCTTCTGATACCGCATGCCACCCGCCCTTCGTCTCACCTCGCGCCTCACCTGCGGGGCATGTGTCATTGTCTTTCTTCTTCACCTCTATGTCATACGCCTTTTCGCAATCTGTCCTTGTCCCGTCGCGCTTCCGCGGCCCTTCCACTTTATTTCCTCTGCTTGCTTTCCGTCCGTCCGTCACGCAAATCCACGTCCGTCTCTCTGTACACTCTAGCATTCGCGCTCATCTCCCATTTCTCTCCTGAACCGTGGCCCTTTTCCACAGCCGCACCCCATTGACTTCCAGAATCTCCTCTGCCACTCCCGCACCACAACTCCCACTTTGCGCCATCATTCAGTTCCGTAGTGCCATCTACAATATCCCATTCATTATCATTCCAAACACCCGTTTTCGTATCTCGTCCACCAGTTGCTGCTCGTGACGCCTCGTTCGCACCACTGGCACGCCCGTCCTTTGAGCCCTTTTGCATTTTGCGCTTACTTCGTGTGCTTTTTGTCCACCGTTTCTTATCTTCCTTACTTCTGTCCATCCGTCACGCAGACTCGTCTCCTCGCTTTTATCTGAAAAAGCATTCGTCACCTCCTGTTTCTTCTCTGCCTTATTCTTCTTCTCCTGAACCGCTGCCGGAGCTTTCTCAATTCCTGTTCTATACTCTTCATCAGTTTTTTCCACTTTCGTCTTTGATACTGCACTACATGTTGCCCATGTCTCGTCGTTACCGTTCCAACCCGCCGCGTCGACGTACTTGTTCCACTTGGCCTTATCGTTTGTTTCGTCCTTTGTTACATCCCATGTATCTACTTTGATACTAGCGAATGAACTGCACGCCCCAAAGGTCGAAGTGTTCTGCTCTTTCCCTCGACAAGCGAATCTTGCGTATTCCATGTTACCAGCCTCTTCCTTCTTAGTTTTGCTCTTCTTAGCCACAGCCTGCTTCTGCTGGAAAAAGCTATAGCCGCACCTAGAGTACTTCTTGTTGGATTGAGAGCTTGACGATTGCAATTTCACAACGCTGCCAGACTTACATGCTCTGCGTTCATCAAAGTTCCACTTTCCATAGTTTCCACCATCAGATAACATCCGACCAGAGCTGTCCGCTTTTTTCTGCCAAATACTGGCTTCATAATCTTTCCATCTCTCTATTGGAGAGACTTCCCTGAGGGACTCCCAACAGCGGCCCTTTTGAGCTTTTGATTTCCCCCAAGCCGCGTAACCGCTATGGTCTACTTTCTCGTGTGCGGCACTCGCAAAGCTGGCTTGCCCACGTTCTGACCGATCCCAATCGTTCGATGCGATTCTTGAAGTCATTCGTAGAAGCGCACTGCTCACATCATGCTTCCCAGTGGCGTCATGTTTCTGCGACCCGCTTGTCCTGTTATCCTCAGTAGCTTCCAATCTCCATCCCCAACTTCCTCTTCTGAGCTCTTCTTCTTGGTCATTTAGCTCTTCGGTGGAACTCCACCTCTCAACTTGTGGAACAATGTGATTGCCTACGTCTTCAGGAATTGTAAAAGAGTTTGAGTTCGAGACAGGCTCTGACCGTACTTCCATTTTGAATTCTTCCGAGTCGTCCCAGACATTAGCGGGCGTTTCCCCGCTTTGCCAGGCAGAGATATTAGATTGCGCTGCGTCCGCTTTTCCTTTCTGGTCCATCGTTCCGGTATTGCCCAGCTCTCCATGTCGATACCATTCAATAGCCGTAAGCCGATCTTTTTTTGATGCCATAGCTCTCCTCAAGTTGATCTCAAGTTCCTTTTTGTTCCTTCTGAATAATTTCCCTTTCCTTGATACCGTTGGCGTCACCACGATGATCGTGCTCAGTAAGCGGTTCCTGCACACCAGAATGCGTTTGTGCGTGCTCAGTAACTGAAAAAGGTTTACGGGGAACGAACTCTTCTGCTATTGGATCAAACGTCACTAAACTCCATGCTCGTCTCTGGACGCTATCGTTCAAAGTCGAGCTCGGAACGAATTCTGCGGCGTTCGGATCTAGCTCTTTTCTCAAACTTCCCTTATTATCACTGGTATTCCCCTCGGAAAGCGCCTGCCCTTCATTCATTGCCATTTTCAGAAGCTGTTCAGTGACAACCCCGTAGTCCGCCAAGTTGACCCGCTTTTCGCGAGATGTCTTGTTTGACGCTCTAAAGAAAATTGGTTTGCCGGGAATAAACTCGTCTGCATCCGCGTTGAGCGTTACGGAAGACAGATTGTGATTTTGAATTGCATCGGTTGTAATGTACTCATCTGCACCTTGATCAGGCTCCACGGTCGTTAGAAGATGGCCTTGGTTGGCTTCATTAGGAATGAACTCATTTGCGTGCGGACTGAGCGTTACTGAGGATAGGCTCTGATTTTGACCGCGTGGTTTAGGGACTGATCCCCTCGAATCCATGCTAAGTCCACCGAAGCAGAGCTTTCACTTTCGGGGGCATTGTTCTCCAACCGCTTTGGAACGAACACTTTGGCGTTGGGATCAAAGAACAACATCGAGTTGTTTGTTTTCATCCTTTTCCATGTTGATTGTGTTCCGGAACGGGACAAACTCGTCTGCTGCTGGATTCAGAATCTTTGAGGTAGTGCTTTTGGACTCAACAGCATCAGAGATTGTCATCGTGGGATTTGCATCGAGATTTGGTTCGTTCGATTCAAAAAGTGGTGGATGCGTCTTCTCTGAGAAAGCTCGTTCATGTTGTGAAGAATTTATGCGTTTCATGGTTCCTACGAAACATAGGTCTACTCCATTTAAACTCTCAAACAGGGAAGTAGGACTCGGGTAAAGCGCATGAATCTGTGCTGGGCCAGACGCTCGCATGAGGCTTTAATGTTTTGCAGTATACAAAATGCCAAAGAAGAAAACGGGTAACGTTCATCGAGTACATCTCGCAAATTCGTTACAGAGACAGGAAGAAAGTGGCCGTTGCCCAAATACGTGGAGTAGATATGTATGAAGGTTTCATAGGCAGGAATCTGCGTTACTTTTTGCGATCTAGTTACATACGAAGGATGAAGATAATCATAATGATAGTCCGTTTTCACGACTGTGCTTTGAGTACGGATAAAAAGGTGCCATGTCAAATCGGGAGGAAGAAGGAGCTTCAACCGTTAACGCTACTTTCAGCAGATATTCAACAAAGAGCAGTCCATGCTTCAAACCCGGCCTTGCTTTTTGAAAGATTTACAAGTAGATTGGAGTGCTATAGATATTCTTGGCTTGTTGGCTCTGGAGGGCTGGCGTCGATGATATCATAAAAAAACTGATGGTCCCAGGCGAAAACAGGATGGGTAACGCTTCAGTTCAAAAGCGGCTAGACAAGACTCGAATTATGGAACCATTCGCTGGAAGACAACCGCGCCTTCGGGGTCTGAGAGGACACAAAGCCGGAAATGGTACTGTTGTGTAGTGATACTATATTCAACAGCTGGATAAGCCATCAGCCTTCCCGTGTTTCGTACCACGGCACGAGGGTGAGTTTGGTTTGGCGGTGGTTTCCTTATAAAGGCCCCCAACTTTTTTAGAGGGTAGATCACAGCTATTGTAAACTGTTGACGTGAGACAACACACCTTCTAGGACGCCCTACTGTGTGTTGAGAATTCGGAACATATAAAAATAACATACATACGGTGGAAACCAAGGTTAGGCCGGCATTCTAACCCTTTCTAGTAGCAGTACCCCTTTGTAGTGTTGTGGCGTCCGCAAATCAGACGCATGCTGAAGGAATTCCAGTTGCATGTGCAAAGAAAACCTGTCCCAGTAAACTTTTAAACACGTGCGGTGAGCCAACTCCTATCTTCGACCAAAACGGTTATGATTGTTGTCTGGGGTAGGCAACAGAGAGGGCAAGGGAGGGCAATCAAGAGATACCATAGCAAATAAGGCGCGGGAATGTGAAGCGCTGCAGATTAATGGACGCAAGTCGATCAAATGTCACAAAGGAAGAGTGAGCGAAGGATTATTTGTCGGAGTCAGCGTGCGAATGTGCCACATCATGATGATGATGAGCATGTCCGGCGTGTAGATAAAGGCTATATCCTTATGTTTGGGTAGTGTTGACAGTACACGTAGATGGCTGAAGGCATATATCTAACCCTTCTCCTTTTTACATGTGTATTGAAATTTGTTGTTGGCAACGTTAGAAGTTCTAACGTTGCCAGTAAGGGTACAAGCCGGTCCGCCTTCACGAGGTGTACCCGTCTTCCTTCCGCCAACGAGGGAAGCGAAATGGACAGGCGATTGGGTTTCTCACGGAGACCAGCAACCTTTCAGCCTTTCATCAGATGCCAATAACCTAGAACGGCTTCTTTTGCTGTTGACACGGTTGGCGCTCTAACCCTTACCATCGTTACCGTATCGCTCCAGCGGTGAAGGCATAATGTCCAACTCCTTAAAAATGAGAAACAGAGATGTACAAGATTCCCGCAACCCACCGATATTGCTCTCTGCCTCCGCTGTGCTCATCTTCGCACTCCCCAACTCACAACCTTCCCTGCCACAATGATCGCCTGTTTGTACCCCGATTGCAAGGAAGACATCCTCTTCGGCTCATCGCTGGAGGACGCCCAATGCCGCGTCCTGCAGTTCGACGGAAAACACTCCGCTGTGTGCGGCCATTGTAACTCGCTGTGCAAGTGGTCCAGAAGACACTGTCCCTTCACCTATCACGTCACCCCCGACGGCCGCAGACGTCGCCTGGCCCCGTAGACCGCATCGTCACCCTTAACGACGACGGGTCTATCACAATTGAGTAATGTCGTTTTACGAAACTCAAGCAGCTCTCTTTGCGTTCCAATTGTCATATTCTGTAATTACCTACGTTTCTGCCGTGTCTTGCAGTACTGATGAGAAACGCTCCGCTTTTAATCGTACCGTCGTTGTGGGTCCAGATTATCGTGTACTGGTGTCTGCCAGTTTTTGTGGCCGCTCTGCTCCCCAAGCGCTTTGATAGAGGCCTGAGTGACGAACAAGGTGTGAAATTGCTTGAGGAACTGTCCTTGTGGGCCATTGTGGGTGATGTACTTGTACGACCTTGTACAACTTGTCAAAGCCGTTGTTTGTGCAGCGCTCATCATGTGTTCCACAGACAGATCTGTTCGTCCGAAGTCTTTTGCATCGCATATGATCCGGGACATGCTTGAAGGTGACAGAGAGGGGCTTCTCAACATTGGATGGCTTACGTCATGGAGAATTCTGAAGGACTTGAGGGAAGAAGTTAAGCTCAATCCAGAGGTGCCTCTCATCGTTATCGGTGCCATGGAGTTTTGGCTGCCTCAAAACGTAAATACTGCATCCATCGACCAGAACATGGTGGACCTTACATGGCTTTATGAAGATGAAGACAGTCCACCAGCAGAAGAAAGGCTTGGTGATACTCCTTAGCTCGTGTCAAGTACGGCGTGCAACCGTTTTTGCAGTGTAACCATTTGTTGCGTATACTTGTGGCTTATACCTAGATAGTAGTCAAATGCAGATTAAACTATGGTAAAGGGTTTGCGCTTAACCCTCATGACCATTCTGTATTGTCCTACATTTCTTTGAAGATTTGAGTCGCTCAATAGCGACAGGTAGAAGATGACTTTGTTTCTTGGAAACTTCGATCTCTTCACGAAGAGCTGCTCCTCAAGACACTCCACAACGCGAATGTATATCACGGGCGCTCTTGATAGCATTTGTTCCAAATCACGGTAGATGACCACGACGGGTGGTTGTGGAATGAGATGATACCTTGCATGCATGTATATTAAAGGGCGTACGCTGCTAATTCCAAAAGCGTGGTAGGAAGTCTTATCGAACACCTTCTCTCTCCGCGAGTATTTCAAAACGCTAGCCGTCATTTTTCTTACTACTGCTGCCATCCCAAGCCCTTGTCATTCCCTAGCAGAGGAAAAGTGCCTCGTCAGGACTCGACGCCTTTCCTATCCCTCATTACAAAGTGATCAGCGATGTTGTCAACTCTGTTCTCTACTGAACAGAAGCTCTTTCTATTCAGCAAAGTACGAAGAACTAGATGCGTACCTGTAGTGTGTCCCAGGTAAACCTACGAAGGAGCCGTTTGCGCAGTTCGAAGAGTAACACGATCTTCGAGCGATTCTGGCATCCTGTTAACTTTCGGGTGAGTAATGAGATTGACCCTGAGCCTCTGTCACAAGCTGGCCCTTCTTCACGACGTACGTCTGTCCTCCCTCTCGTCGAGGAAGGGTTTCGTTTCCCCTCCACCCGCTTCCATGCAGACGTATCAGCCTGCTGAGGTCCGCCAACAGGTATTCGTCTGCTAAATCAATAGTTTTGCACAGCATACAACGCGATACAGAATACCGGAGGGCACGAGCAATCAGTTTTGATTCACTGAGATTCTCTACTCCCTTGTATTGCATTGCAAGTCATGGCCTCAAGACGCATTCTGGTGTCATGATCGAACCAGACTTAGAGAAGAAACTTCTTACTTTCTGTCCTATAAAATGCCAGAAGCTCCTTTGCTTATTGTCTTACTAACGCCGCTCTCTATATTTTAGCTAGAAGGGGGAAGGGCACGTGCATCTCGCCTTCACGTGTGCCTGACTCCGATCCCTTTTCACCGGGGGGGAGCGAAATTAGAACGCAGACGGATCTGCAACGGAGGCTACCTTCTTGAAGAGAGAAAGCTTTTACTGAAAGCTCTCCTTCAGCTTAGTAATAGAGAGCTGTTGACCACAATAAAGAAGAAGGGGGAAATTAAATGACACACCAGCATCAAGCACCAAGCCCAGAAAGCAATGTTTCAAGAGGAGTTAAAGTGGTAATCAGACTCCGGAGAGCAAATCATGATACCCTTAAACCATTCAGCAGATGTCAACAGTTACAAGAAAAGTAGAGATCCAAGCAAAATAGAGAGAACGTTAACGTAATAGATGGGCACATTCGAACACATTCGAACTTACCTTCAAGTTCTGCTCCTCTATTCGCAAGAAAATTCTGTGGAAGCGTAATGATTTTGCAGTCGCGTCTTCAATCGAGGAGCAAAAAAACCCGAATTATCGAAGTTAGTCAAAAAAGTATGTTCCGTTATAGTCACAATCCACAGCTCTAACGCTGCACTAATCGTCTACAATGCTACGGTAACTCTCTTGGTTTGGTTTAGCTAGAGTTTTCTTACGTTCAACTTGTTCACAGATGTAGTGGAGGCTACGCATCCATTTCAGGTCTGTCACTGCCACCCCACTCATTCAACATGCAACTCATAGGTTGCATGGCGTACACGTCATCTTGTAGGTAGCAGTCCCCAGCAGCTGTGTTTTCAGATGGGGAAACACAGCTAAAGCCTTTGTGGCGTGCACGAAACTCGCTGTTAGTTTCTGTCGGTTATCTTGAGCGCCGTGGAGCCAGTGCCTCCAACTTCTCGTTAGAATGTTGGAAATCTACACTACTTTATTAAAGCCTGGGGGACGAGAGGAGAGAGAAGAGCTCCTCATCGATCCATGCCCTTTGGGTGCTGCTCGTCTGCGAA